>ML105217.1:24121-40943 GCA_003697995.1 Taxidea taxus jeffersonii
TTCTTCTTCTTCTTCTTCTTCTTCTTCTTCTTCTTCTTCTTCTTCTTTTTGCTGTAAATAAATAAAATAAAATGCAAGTTGAACCAGTCAAAGCTAAATAAGTGAGCATTTATGAAGAGGTTTGTAGCTCTGGGTTGCAGGGCCCAATGAAAAAGGACTGGAATGTCTCCAGGACTGTCGTTCTTTCACTTCCTGCTGATTCTCACAGCAAATAATTTTTACTCTCTAACATGGGCACCCAACCCCATGGGGCTGGGAACGTGAGGAATACTTCCAGTATGCTTCATATTTAATCATTTCTCTAATTGACAGAAATGAAAAGAGACTTGTTATCTCTGACCTCATGATTAAACCCCCAGGTAGAGATCTGATTTTCTTAGCTGGAGGCAGGTGGTCTTATTGAAAGAACTTTGATCAATTGTTAGAAAATGGGGCAATTTACAGAATCTACTGAGCAAAATCTCAAAGAAGATAGTAGCTATCACGGACAGAGTGGCCAAATGTATATTTTATTGGAGCAGGTTTTAGGAGAGAGTGAGGTTACCAGAGGAAGGGGTGGGTGATCAAAACTCACTGGGATGACAAGTAAATAGATGCGCACCCCATGATGGTGTCTTCCCCTAAGTAGAAGCTGGGAGGGGACACTGTCTGGTGTCCAGGTTAGCAGCATGTGCTTCACACAGCCCAAGGGTTGACCTCTTTCAAAACGGGTATCTCACAGTAATATCAGGAACTATATCATCAGTCCAGAAATATTTGTCACATTAATTGTCAGAAATAATATTTCTTTTTATTAATGGTATAAAACATGATAAATTGGAGGGCAAGAGGAGTTAGATAATCTGCTTTATGACTCATTAAAAATACTTGGTAATACCAAGTACAGCAATGGGAAAGAGAAAATATTAATTCAAAAACACATGAGGGGTGCCTGGTGGCCCAGTTAGTTAAGCATCTAATTCTTGATTTTTGGATCAGGTCCTGATCTCTGGATTATGAAAGAGAGCCTTCTTTGGCTCTGTGCTGAGGTGTGGAACCTGCTTAAGATTCTCTTTCTCCTCCCTCCTTTTCCCCCTCCCACACCTCCCACTCAAGCTCACTCTTTCTCAAAAAAAAAAAAAGAAAAGAAGTAAAGGAATGAAAAGTTAGCATATGAAAATTTACCATTATTACTATGTGTAATAGAACATAGATTTCAAATTCTTAAGTAGGTATGATTACTAAATACTTGGCAATGTTCAAGAAATAGCATATAATTTTTCCTGAGGTGAATATGAGCTGTTATGAAAATTGATATTTAATGAATCAAAATGAAAATTTTATAAGTGATATGACTAAAATTATGGAAACATCCCAAGTGTCCATTGACTGATGAATGGACAAAGAAGGCATGGTATGTCTCTCTCTCTCTCTACACACACACACACACACACACAAATACATATATCATGGGCTATTACTCAGTCTTAAAAAAGATGACATTTTATCATTTACAATGACGTGGACAGAGCTAGAGTATACTATTCTAAGCAAAATAATCAATCAAAGAAAGAAAATAGTATAGATTTCACTTATATGTGGAATTTAAGAAACAAAACTACTGAGCAAAGAGGAAAAAATAAGAGAGAGAGAGAGAGAGGCAAACCAAGAAACAGACTCTTAAGTATAGAGAACACACTGATTGTGACCAGAGGGGAGGTGGCCAGGAAGATGGGGAATAGGTGAAGGGGATTCAGAACTGCATTTGTGATGAACACCAGGAGATGTATGGAAGTTTTGAATCGTTGTATTGTATACCTAAAACTAATATTGCACTATATGTTAACTAAGTGACTTTTAAAAATTATAAAAAGTGATATGGCTAAAACTGCATGCTAAAAATATTAATTATAATAATTATCAGTTGTTAATAATTACTCATCAATTATATGTTATACAATTGACAATTAAATTAATAGCATTTAAATATAACATTAAACATTAAGTAATGTTCATTCATAATTGTTAATTAGTCATAAATTCACATTTAATGAGAAGAAATTTTTATCCCATCTCATAGCTAAAATATCCATTCAAGTAACCACTTGAAGCAGGGAAACAACACTATGATGGTAAACATAATAGTAGTAGCACATTAGAAACTAATATTAATGGCTTCACTACCTATTAATCTCTGTAGAATAAAATCTAAACAATTTTGAAAAACAGTAAAAGACTTAAGTATTTTCCTAAGAAGAAAGCAAAACAAATACTTCACTACTTGTAAACAAAAGAACAACGTTTTCTGATAAAGTTTTAGATGAAAGATGTGACACAAGAAATAAAGCAGAAAAATGGACACGGTGAAATTTATAAACTGAAAGTGAGATCTCTAAAAATATTATCAAATAGATAAGACATTTTAAATATAATAAAAGTAGTAGTAAGTAAAGAAATAGAATAAGGAATATAAAAATTCTCCTTAAGAAGCTAAACTATGAAGCAAATTGAACATTAAAAATACACCCTGGGGGCGCCTGGGTGGCTCAGCGGGTTAAAGCCTCTGCTTTCAGCTCAGGTCACGATCCTGGGGTTTTGGGATCCTGGGGTCACGAGAAAAAATTAAAGAAATAATGTAAAATAGAAACCAAGTTTGATATGTTTAAAAAATATTGAATGGATCTTAAAAGGAAACAATATCCATAACTATGTAGCAATACAGCATAATGCAGAAATACAATACAGAATGTACAAATTATAGGCTCATAGACCCTTTCTGAAACTATAGAGCTTCTGTTTTATGCTTTAAGTCAAACAACTGAGTCCATCCAGGGCGACGTAGGCCTTTCCATGTTTCAGGAAAGTGAGTAATTACCATTATTGAATGTAACTTTCATGTTCTTGCTCTTTGTGCCTTTGTCTTATACTATCCCTGTGTAATTTTAGTGTAATTTATGTCACGACTCACATAAATTGTGTGTGAGTCATAAATAGAATGATCTCAAGGGCATACTGGAAGTACAGTGCCTGTTGAATACTTGTAAGAAAAAATGGCCTTTAAGAAAGAATGAAAACACTCAGGGAGGGTAAGGCAGAAAGGCTCTTAATCTATTGCAGAGGGATTTGTTCTGGTAGCTTGGAGACTGAAAACTGTTTGGGTAATAGTGCACATGAGAAAAGGGAACGTGGAAGGCCTGCCTATTACATTGCCAGCTATGTGATTGGAGAAAAATATAGGTATGCATGTTAATTAAAGCCACAGGAAGGTAATCAGCAACATCTAGTCTGAAAGAAATGCTACTGTAGTGCTTCCTACTGGAGGAAAGGTCCAGTCAAGTTCTGTGTGCTTGGTCTTAATTTTTGGTCATTAATACATATATTTTAGTCACTCATATATATAAACTTCAGTCATTCATATATATAAATATATATCATTTGATATATGTATCAAATGATATATATATCAAATGGTTGAAAATGGTTCCTAAATTCTTTTCCTCTGTTGTATATTTTTGAAATTTTAAAAATACTCCACAGGGATAAGGGAGCAATATTTTAAATTTATGCAAAATTTGAATTATTCGGGACCATCAAAACTAAAATGAATCCATATACTAGAAAGTACCAAGAAATGTTTTAATACAATATATAATATTGACATTATTTCCAAAAGCAATAATACTTATATATTAGTTTACATATATATTAATTACATTAAAATGCTTTTTAAAGTTTATAAAATATTCAACTGGCATTTTTCCAAACCAGATGTACATATTTTTATAATACCCCCACCATTTTATTGAAATAAATATATAAACTTTAAATAAGGAGATTTCTATGAAATTATGCAGATGTTTCTATGATATTTAATTTTAGTTCTTATTTTTGATCTATTGAGAAAATACCTGGAGATAAAGTCCTGTAAGTAGGATTACTGGGAAAAAGTGAATGAATTTTTTTTTTTTTTTTACTTTGGAAATTTTGTTTTTATATTTTTCTATGAGAGAATTAGGGCATGTCATAGCACAAATTAATCATACACCTAGAGCTTGGCTGACAATAGACTTTATAACACTTCAAAAAATTTAACTAATGAAATATTTGAATTCAAGGAACACTATTTTGAATCTTCATGTATAAAGAAAAAAGGTAGAAACTGACAAGGTGTCTGCCCCACACATGCATGGTTCTCCTGTTTGGTCTTTACATTCTCTATCAGATCTTTACATTTTGAAATTTTCTTTTTTTTTTAAGATTTTACTTATGTATTTGACAGACAGAGATCACAAGTAGGCAGAGAGGTAGGCAGAGAGAGAGGAAGCAGGCTCCCCGCTGAGCAGAGAGCCTAATGTGGGGCTTGATCCCAGGACCCTGGGATTATGACCTGAGCCGAAGACAGAGGCTTTAACCCACTGAGCCACACAGGTCCCCCTACATTTTGAAATTTTCAATTCATTCATGGTCTGTCACTTCTCTGAGCACATATATATAATCTCCCCCAGTGCAAACTTAACCCGTGCACAAGGATTTGTTGACATATGTACCATTACACTCAAGTCTCACTATTCGCTGTGATTATGTTCTATAAATTTGTTATGAACACTGAATTAGTGAACCCTGAACCATTGCTCCCAGGCGGATACACAAGGTTGTTTCTCCCAGCCACTTGTTACAATATTTCATCAACTCAAAAATATAAGAAAAACTTTGGGGTGCCTGAGCGGCTCATTCCTGAAGTGTCTGCCTTCCGCTCAGGTCATGTTCTCCGTGTCCTGGGTTCAAGCCCCACATCTGGCTCCCTGCTCAGCAGAGAGCCTGCTTTTCCCCTCTCCAACTCCCCCTGCTTGTGTTCTCTCTCCTGCTGTGTCTCTCTCTGTCAAATAAATAAATAAAAATCTTTGAAAAATATATATAAGAAAAACTTCAAAAAATCATGAAAAATTTGTTTCCATTTAAAGATGCTTTCTTGAATGTATACTGTTGATTTATTATCATTGAACTCACAGTCAACAGCATGATACCTTATGCATGAACAAAGCTTATGTAACAGGTTTCTTCTCTGTAAAGCCCACCACAGTCTTCTTCAACACTAGATAGGACTTCTGCACTACACATGGAGGCCATTTAAATAGCAAAATGACACCAGAATAGCACAAATATGTGAAAATGTGCAACCACATAGATATGAAAAAGGACAGTTATTTACAGGGTGAGAGCTGAAACAAGAAGTTGCCTCGGTTGCCTTCAGCTGAGAGAGTGAGCTTTAGGTAACACAAAATGCTTGCCACTTTTTTCATGTCTGTGAATCACTATGAAAGCTCTTCCAAATGTTGACTTAGGATTTGCAAGTAAATTTTAGCAAATAGATAGATTTACAACTATGGATCCATGAATAATGATGGTAGACTCTATGTGTGTTTAATATATAAATATGTAGTAAATATATAATGTATAATGTTATATCATATATATAAGCTCAATCCCCACTTCATCTAATTTACTGGGTATCCAATGAGTGTATAACACTTAGTTGTTTAAAACTGAAATCATAAAAAAAAAAAAACTGAAATCATAGCTTTTCATCATATACCTTTCCACTCTGAGTGAGTAACAACATCATGCAATTCACATGGCAAGCAGGGAACTTGGCAATTATCCATTATACTCCACACACTGCCCCTCACGTATCCAGTCAGTCCCCTGGGCCACTGGATAATACCTCCTCAATACATTATCTACTGTTTTATCACCGCTGATGATACTAAATTTTACACCAAGAAGGTCTCACCTGGCTACCAGCAAGAGCCAATATTGACACCTCCATTTGCTACCTACACTGACAACTAATTTTTAAGACCCAAATTAGACATATGTTCTACTTTAAATCCTTCAGAAGCTTCCCACTCATTTTTTTTAAGATTTTATTTTATTTATTTTATAGAGAGAGAGATCACAAGTAGGCAGAGAGACAGGCAGAGAGAGAGGGGAGGAAGCAGGCTCCCTGCTGAGCAGAGAGCCCGACACGGGACTCGATCCCAGGATCCTGAGATCATGACCTGAGCCGAAGGCAGAGGCTTAACCCACTGAGCCACCCAGGTGCCCCCTCCCACTCATTTTTTAAAAAAATATTTTACGTTTTAGAGCAGTTTTAGGTTTACGAGAAAATGGAGTGGGAGGTACAAAGATTTCTCATATACTCCCTGCCCTCATGCAGGCACAGCCTCCCCCATCATCAGTATCACTCACCAGAATGCTGCATTTCTAGTGAAGGAATGAACCTTTATGGGTGCATCATAGCACCCAAAGTCTGTAGCTGACCTTGCAGTTCACTCTTGGAGTTGAACATTCTATGGGTTAGGATAAGTGTATAATGAAATATATCCATCATTATAATATCATATAGAGCATATTCACTGTTTTAAAAACCCATGCTCTGCCTATTCATCTTCCCCCCTACCCCTGGCAACCACTGAACTTTCTACTGTTTCCATAGGTTTGCCTTGACCAGAATGCCATATATTTGGAATCATATGGTGTGTAACCTTTTCAGATTGGCTCCTTTCACTTACTAAACTGCATCTAAGGTATCTCCATGTCTTTTCATGGCTTTATACTATTTCTTTTTATCACTGATAATATTAAATTGCTTGGAAGTACCACAATTTATTTATCCCTTCACCTACTGAAGGATGTCTTGGTTTTTCCCAAATTCTGGCAAGTATGAATAAAGATACTATAAATTTTTATGTGAGTATGTGTGTGGACATATATTTTCAGCTCCTTTGGGTAAATACCAAGGACAGTGACTTGGCAAGAGTATGCATATTTTTCTGAGAAACTGCTGGACTGTGTCTCAAAGCTATGCCATTTTTGCATTCCTTCCAGCAACAAATGGAAGCTCCATTGCTCCACATCTTTGCTAACTTTGATGTCATTGTCACAACTTTTGGCCATTTTAAGTGTAGTGGTATCATGTTACTGTTTAATTAGCACTTCCCTGACGACAGATGATATGGATCATCTTTTCATATACTTATTTGCCATCTGTGTATATCTTCTTCGATAAACTCTCTATTAAGATCTTTGGCCCATGTTTCATTGAGGTTGCCTGTTTTCTTATTTTGAGTTTCAAGAGTTCATTGTAGATTAGGGTAATTGTCTTTTATCAGATGTATCTGTGGCAAATATTTTGCCCAGGCTGTGGCTTGTCTTTTCATTCTCTTCACATTTTCCTTAGCAGAGCTGAAGAATATAACTTTAATAAAGTCCAAATTATCAGTTATTTCTTTCATGGATTGTGCCTTTGGTTTTGTATTTAAAAAGGCCAATACCCAAGGACATGTAGGTTTTCTACTTTGTATTTTCTAGTTTTATAGTTTTGCATTTTACATTTATATCTTTGATCTATTTTTAAAGTTTTGTACTGTGTCTCATTCCCTTTTTTTGCATGGAAATGCCTAGTTGTTCCATTTGTTGAAAAGACCATCTTTGCTCCATTGCATTGCCTTTGATCCTTAATCAAAGACCAGTTAACTGTATCTATAGTGATCTATTTCTGGGCTCTCCATCCTGCCTTGTTGTTCTGTTTGTCTATTCTACCAGAAATATCATGTTTTCTTGATTAGTGTAGTTTTACATTCAGTGTTGAAGTCAGGTAGTACCAATTCTCCAAGTTTATTCTTTTCCCTCAATATTATGTTGTCTATTCTGTATTTTTTCTTTCCATACTATAAACCTTAGAATCAGCTTTTCAATAGCAATAAAATAACTTGCTGGGATTTTGACTGCAATTTCATTAAATCTATAGGTCAAATTGGGAAGAACTTACATCTTGATAATACTGAGTCTTTCTATCCATGAACATGGGCTATCACTGCATTCATTTGGTAGTTCTTTGATTTCTTTCATCAAAGTGTTGTGGTTTTTCACATAAGTCTTGTATATATTTTGTTATATTTATGCATAGCACTTCAGTTTTGAGGATGTTAATATAAATTGTATTGTGTTTTTAATTTCAAATTCCACTTGTTCCTTGTTGATATATAGAAAAGTAATTAACTTCTCCATATTAACCTTATTAACCTTGTGTTCTGAAGCCTTACTATATTTGCTTATTAATGTCAGTAGTTTTTGTGTTCATTTTTAAAATTTTCTTTATAGACTATCATGTCAGCTGCAAATAAAGACAACTTTATGTCTTCCTTTCTTTAAGTAAATCCAAGCTTCTGACCCATGTTATTTTCCTCTTTTCCAAAGAACTTCTTTTAACACTTCTTACAAGGCAGGTCTACTGGTAATAAATTCCTTTACTTTCTACTTCTCTGAGAAAGCCTTTATTTATCCTTCACAATTAAAGAATAAATTCATAGGGTACAAGATTCCATTTTGGTGCTTTCTTTCCCTCAACATTCTAAGTATCTCACCCCACTGTCTTCCTTTTGCATGATTTCTGAGAAGTTGGGTGTAATTCTTATCCTTTTTCTATACAAGTAAGACTTTCCCACCCCACCCTGCCCCAAACTTCACCCAGGACTCTTTTTTCTTTCTCTTTGATTCTGTAATTTGAAATTAATATGCCTTAGTGTAGTTTGTTTTGGGTACTGGGAAAGGCATTGACCTTACTGATATTCCCTGACCTTCCTGAATCTGTGGTTTGGTATCTAATATCATTTTGAAGATATTTTCAGCCTTTTTTGATTCAAAAATCTCTGCTCTTCTTGTCTTTCTCTTTTTTTTAACCTTTTTTGTATTCCAAGTAAAAGTATACAGTATTTTTGTAAAAGCTTATTATAATTTTTATAATTGTCTCACAATCCCTACTTCGTGGTTTTTTTTTTCATTTTTTTTCTTTTCTCAGTGTTCTCTTTACTTTTTGATTTTCAAAGATTCTATTGATATATTCTCTATCTCAGAGATTCTTTGTTCAACCATGACCAATCTACTAAAGATCTCGTAAAAGGAGTTCTTCATTACTGTTATACTTTTTTTTAATCTCTAACATCTCTTTTTGCTTCTTTCTTAGGGTTTCCATCTCTTTGTTTATATTGCCCATCGGATCTTGCATGATGACTACTTCCTCTAGAGGAACTCTTTGCATGTTAATCAGGGTTTTAAATTCTCACTCGGGTAATTTCAACATTCCTTTCATATCTGAAACTGATACTTGTTTCATCTCTTCAAACTGTGTTTTTTGCTTTTGGTGTGTATTCTGATTTTTTTCTTGATAGACAGACATGATGTACTGAGCAGAAGTAACTATTGTAAAGAGCCCTTGAATAAGATGTTTGTGAGGAGTGAGGGAAGGGAAAGGTTCTACATCTATGACTAGGTTTCAGTTTTTCAGTGAGCTGTGCTGTGTTCTGTGAACTTCCCATGTGCTTGTCAGTCCCCCATCACCCTTAGAGAGGAATTTCCAGAGTGCTGCAGTTGGTATTTTCCTTTCCCATATCAAGATCTCATAAAACCACAGAAGGGCAGGCTCTACTTACCCAGTTTCTTTTGATGGCAGTCCTTTTTAAAAAGAGCAGAGTGGTCTATTTCAAGATGATTCCTTTTCCCTTCCAGCTAAAAACCTGAGAGGATTTTTCTCTGATATTTACCATAGAGAACCTGGTCAAGCTCGTAGAAATAAATCTTGTAATATTGTAGGGCTCCCCTATGGCTCGTCTCCCTGGTGATTTTAACTCTCAGATTTGTCAGGCCTGAGCCTCCAGCAATTCGTCAATTACAGTTCTTATTTTCCTACCACAGCACTTGTACCCAACATTGTTTCTGCTCCTGAATTTCTTCTCTGAAAAACAATGATGACCTGCATTCACCTGTCTCTCCAATCTTAGAGGCAGTAGCTTGCCCTTTCCCGTCCCCTCTTTTATTGAAGAAGAATTGCAATTTTTAAATCAGTTTAGCTTATTACTTGCTGATAAGATAAGTGGCAACTTCCAAACTCTTTACATGCAGAATTGTAAACATTTTGCATTGGTTTTTACCATGAAAATTTTTGTCAATTTTGAAATCATATGCATTCCAGAAAACATTCAAGCACTTTAGATATTACTGGGTGAGGATGAGATGTCTGGAGCTACTATAATTATTATGCAAAAATGAAAGAAAAATTTAAAAGTTAAGCCTAGACTCTGAGGTTGGCAAGCCATAAAGATGGATAGTTCTGTGTGTATGTGTTTTGTAGGAGATTTACTGATTCATCCTCATGTTACAAGAAAGGTATCTAGACCTCCTAGCCAAAGGTGATACTGTTTTCTGTTTCTTGGGTTCTTTCCAAAAATGTTCTGAGTGGTTATATAAACACAGCCTTTTTTTTTTCAATCAAGGATATGAGCATTGTTATAAATCTTGCTTTATTCACTTGATATTAATATTGAGAAGTTATTTCATATTAGAATATTTAGTTCCATCAAATCCTTTAAAAAGGTCACATAATATAGCACAGAAGGACTGAGATACCATTTACTAAACCAGTTTCTTACTGAAAGACACTTGTATTATTTAGAAGCTTCTGTCATTATAGAAAACAGTGTGATAAACATTCTTCATACATTATTTTTGTGTGTGCCAAAGCAAATGTATCTGTGGCAATGCTAGGTCAAAGGGCATACAGAGGCTTGATTTTGACAGGCACACAACATTGTCTACCAGAGAGCCCTTATGAGTAGGGCAGCATGGGACTTGTCAGCATTACCGAGCTAAGACTGCCTGTTTTCCCACAGCTCCACCCAAACTGCACTCCTGTCCACAGCTGGTCACAGGATGACAGCGTAGCTGAATGAATCAAGGCAGAAGTGGAATGAAGTCACAACATCTTGGGATGTTGACCCATAGCCTTTTTTTCTTGTGAAACAACTGCAGTGTTCCTGTGGGTGCATGCCTCCAACTTCTCCAGCTTTTTTTTTTTTTAAGATTTTTATTTATTTGTTTATTTGTCAGATAGAAAGAGAGAGATAGAGAGAGCACAAGCAGGCAGAGTGAGAGGCAGAGGCAGAGAGAGAAGTGGGCTCTTCACTGAGTAAGAAGCCCGATGCAGGACTTGAACCCACTTGAACCTGCAATCATGACCCAAGCCGAAGGCAGTGGCTTAACCAACTGACCACCCAGGTGTCCCTCCAGCTTTTAAGGATTTATCCAGCCTTCTTGAGGGTCTAAAGGGCCAGGTTTACTTCCTTGATAGAGGGCTCCAGACTAGCAGCCTCCCGCTGCTCCTTCATCTTCTCTTGCACTGAGAATTATTTGGTCTGGGCCCCTTCCTCTTCCAGGGTGTTACTCTGCAATCAACCCTTCCTGTGTTTCTCAGTCTTCTTTCTCATTTTAGATGCTTGATCTTTGGCTCTTAATCTTCCTTGTCCTTGCTCTCAGTCTTTTCCTGTAAACACCTTCATCCTCTGCTCCTCCCCACTCTGATTTGGGTCACCTGAGTTAACTGGTCCTGAAATTACATCATCCTTATGTCCTTTTTCTATGACATAATAAACCTTTTCATTATTCAAACTGATTTTATTGGGGTTTTCTGTTACTTGCAGTTGAAATCATCCTGAACTTAATATTGAATTGGAAAGAAGATTTTTGAAAAGCTACCGTTACTTGAATTAGGTAATCTGCATAAGGAGGTCATAGTACCATGGGAACCTTAACCTAAATGAAGCTCTGGGGGACAACGGAGCCTGACTGAGCATGTAAGGGGGTCAGTGAACATATGGAATGTTCTTCCTGTGGCACAAGGACTGGTTTTAGTGCAGCAAGGAAGATATGGGGCTGTGCCCAGATTGCATAAACAATCTTCCTTTGAGAAAAAAACAGATTCGAAGAGCAGTTTCCAAAACAACAACAACAACAACAAATCTAGCTCCCGAGAAGTTGAAAGATATCCTCTGGAGAAAGGAGTCCTGAGATAATAAAGCTTGACAGCTTTGTGGCTGCTGAAGAAAGATGAGCAGACAGATGGCAGGAGTTTTAGGAATGAGGCAGAGCTGAGATCAAAAATAAAACGAAGGCATGGTTGGACCAGGATGCTACGGCCTCTGAAGCCCTGATCCGCCCAAAATTGATTGATGATGTACACCTGGCCTGAGAGCAAGGAGGAGTCTAATGGATTAAACATCTCAAGGAAAGGAAAGCTAAAAGCCATCATAAAGGCAGCTAAGCAAATTTGGAGTTCCAGCAATGCTTGCGTAATGTTCCAGCACTCTGGAGATATTGAACTGGTAGACAGTTCTCCTAATAGTCTAGAAACAAAGATCTTACTTATTTGTATTATTATTTAATACTATTAAATTATTTTCTAGGATATAGGTACTTAGAGAAATCCAAAACAACAATTGTTCTAGGTTTAACTATCAAAAATTAATGAAGATAACATAAGGTTTTTATACTGTTATTTGAGCTCAAATAACAGGTTTCATTTTACTATTTTTTTTAATTTTAAGAAGACATTTATTTATTTGTAATTAAAGAAGGGGAGGGGCAGAGGGAGAAGGAGAGAGAAACTTTAGCAGACTCTTGGCTGAGTAGACTTGGGAACATGACCTGAGCCAAAAACCAAAAGTCGAATGCTTAACTTATGGCACCACCTAGGCACCCCACAAATCATACATTTTAAGTTTTTATTCATTATAGAAAAATAATGCGGTATTAATCATTTACAAAATCTTTTCTAATTTCTTCATTTTAATATACAGATTAACTTTTTTTTCTTTTCTGATAATCTCAGCACAGCAGACATATTGTGTGATTTTTTGTTTACTCTTTTTGCAACTAGATTTGCGATCAATACAACTTGGTATTTGTTTGTAATTTCCAACCTTGCATCATGGAACAGTTACATTAAAATAAGTTATTCCTCACACTTCTAAAACTTTCTTTGCAAAACTCCTCATAAGATAACATTTTGTTTCTAAGGCACTAATTCATCATGGAAATTCCAAGATGGAAGTCATTAAGTGACCTAATGTGATATAATTTTCCCAACTAATAACTCACCCCGGCGTGGGAGATTTGGTGAACAATTTCAGAACATTCCCACACCAGATGTTACTTTTTTATAGTTATTTTTATAGTTATACTTTTTAGTATAACTTTTATAGTTATACTAAAGTATACTTTTTTAAGCATATAAAGTATATAAAATATACAAAGTGTACTTTTATAGTTATACTTTCTTATAGTTATTTTTTTAAATACTTGGCTATTTTATAAGAATGGCATCTCCATGTTACATTAATTTATACTGCTTATGATGCTAGGAATTTTCTATAATTCCAAAATCTATCTTCTATCATCTATCATCTGTCTTTCTATCTAATCTACCTATCAATCATCTATATATCGATCACCTGTCTATTACCTATCTATCATCTACCTACCTATCATCTACTTTTTGAGAATGTGAATTCTCTGTTCTGTGCAAGTTCAAGTCAACTATTACTTTCTAAAGTAATGTTTTCCTTGTGTTTATGTCGTCTGATGTAATTTTGTCATTTATTCTATTTGGAAACCTCTTTGTTATGTTGTGTTCCAAACAGAGCTGACACATCAGAATGACCCTACTTGTTGGTATTGATTAACTCTGGCTGATTGGCACCTGTACCATGCAAGGTGTTACTAATTTTTAACTTTTCTTCTGGTTTTAATCCTGTCTCTTAAAGTCAGTCTTTAATGCTTTATATTTGAGAAGTTGATCCATTTGTATTTATTTCACACTAGCATTTTTCAGTCTTGTCACCTTTGTGGAATTCATGAAAATTTTTCATTAATGTTTTTTGCTATTTCCTTGTTTCTCTATATTTTAGTTTTTGAAACATATTTATTTTTAGATCTTTAGAAATTCCACTATTTTCATCCCAGAGAGCTATAGCTCTATGAATCACACTTTAGAAAATATGTCTATATTAAATATTCATGCAGTTTGCATATGGGATTCTAATTAATTCTTCCCAAGGACAATGATGAGAAGACAATATATAAAGAATTTTGTGGTGGAGGAGATAGGAATCTGCTTATGCAGGTGACCCATGAAATGCACTTTCTGAGTACAGAGCCCCTCATTGTGGGATCTCCAGGCCAACCATGCTGGAATCTCATTAGGATGGAAACATGCAAATTTAAATAGAAGAGCTAGGGAAAACAGTGTACCTCATGATAGTTTTAATACGTGGTTCTTTATGAAAGAGGTTAAGTTTGTATTTATCTGTGAAATGCCTGGTTATTTGCTTTTTGTTTTGTTTTGTTTTGTTTTGGTATTGAGCTTATAGTTATTTTTACAGTTGATTTATAAGACATCTTAGCATATTAATAAAGTTAAACTTTCAGTTGTCGTAGGGTTTGTCAACATTTTTCTCTTTTTTTGTACTTATCTTTGCAATCTGTGTATATTTTTGTTAATTGCACTTAGCCTAGCCTGTCAGCCTTTATTTTTTATTTTTTGGTTGGGTTTTTTAATTTTATTAACATAAAATTTAGGAAGATAAATATTTCATGATCCCTTAATGCATAATGGAATTTTATAAAAATCCATGGGAATAATAATTTCCCCTTATTTTTGTTTAAGACTTAATTGTTTAACAGAGAGGGAGAGCACGCACAAGCGGGGGGAGCAACAGGCAGAGGGAGAATGAGGTTCCTTGCCAAGCAAGGAGCTCAGTGCAAGACTTGATCACAGGACCCTGGGATCATGACCAGAGCCCAAAGCAGATGCTTAAACCAACTAATCTACACAGATGTCCCAATTTTCCCTTAAAATTTTATAAAAAATTCTGTCTCTTTTCTAGTAAGAAGAATTTGAGATTTATCCTGAGTTATGATACAATAGAGAAAACATCAGCAATGATAGTAATAATATCTGCCATTTATTTATTGTAAGGTAGGTATTAGACTAGAGCTTTATATAAGGAAGATATAACCCAATGAGTATACATTATCATCACCATTACAGAGTTACAGGAATTTGAGGTCCAAAAATATATAAACTTTAACTAAAATTATTTTAAAAAATTAAAATAAACTATAGCAAACCCCTATATTACACAACAAAACTCTTACTTTTCTTTTTCAATCTAGAAACATCCAGAAAAAAGTTTACTAGTCAACCCACAATCCTCATGCCATTAAAGATCTGATCTTTTTTCTCCAATTCAGTGGTTGCCATTAATTTTGAGGCGGGAACTCCTTTGAAACCTGTTGAAAGCTGTGGAAAAATCTACACATAACCCTCCTGGAAAAAACTCTCCCTGGAAAAATCCACACATATCCACATTATATTGAAGTATAACATACATGAAATATGCTAATCAAAAAGCTGCAGTTTGATAAATTTTCTGAAATTGAGCACTCATATCAACAGCATTCAGATAAAAAGTGGAACATTACCAGCACCAAACAGGACATTTCTCTCCCCTTACTGTTATCAGCCATGAAGGGTAAAGGCTATCCTGACTCCTAACACCTTAATTAAAAATTCTTATTTTTTAATTAAATTTCATAATATACTTACATTCATAATGGATGTCTAAGGGGAGGTATATATTGAAACTTGTTTCAAATTTATTTGGTACACATTTTTCTTTAAGTATTAAGGAATTTCCATGGAACACACTGATCTAAGTTCTATCACTATCAGTTACCAAACATGTGCCAAAGATTAATCCATTTAGTCAATAATTGCTGGAGGCCAAACATTGGGTATACAGTGCAAGAGATAAAAGAAAAAAGAAAAGCAACACAAAAAATGGCTTAGGGGCTAAAAAGTAAGTGCCATCTTGGCTCAGGAGACACGTTTTCCATTTGTAGGAGGTACTGAATGATGTATGAACTAGGATAAGGAGCACTGTGAGTTACATGGAAATTTATCTATGAGAATACAGAGCCACTGTCCCAATGTCATTTTTGCAGACCCCTGGTCTTAATTCTGTTTCCACTCTAAACCCTGAAGACTGAAGCTTGGCTGCTGGTGGCAGGCCAGGGCCATGCGTCCAGCTCCAGAGGATTGTGATCACAAGCAAAACGCGTTTTATGAGCTAGTGAATTTAGTAGTTGGTATTTCTCCTCTCCCTGTGAACCTGTGCCCCAGAGTAATAAGGGACAGAGCCACCTGCTGGACAAACCTGCAGAGAGAGTGAGGGATGAGTTTTTGTTGCATTAATCAGCTGAGAAGTAGGAGTTGTTTGTTATTGTAGCAAAACCTGGATCATGTCTGTCCTGCCTGATAAAACCTACTAGCTTCTCAGAATGTGAAGTTATTGCCAGTTTCATCAAAATGCAACCCGCCTTCTCCATGCTTATTGAGACATCATGAGAACGTGTACTGTAACAAAGTATTTTGTCACAGTTCTCCTGAGCATATATATTATGGGATGCTTAGCACAATGTAAACATAGAAGACACATTTATGAATGAACAAATGAAACAATGTATAATTTAGTGTTGCTCATCTCTAATGAATGAAATCAGATATCATATAATGACATAACACTTCATATGCAATTTTGATATGAAATATATAAATTACATTTTATATCATTTTATAATTCTTAATTGCATATGACTTTTATTTTACCAGACTTTCTGAGAATAAACGCCAAGGCACGCTCTTACTTTGGCCGTGGCACAGAGAGGCATGAGGGAGTGCTGGATTCCACCAGTCCAGAAGTCCTGCTTCTGTTAAAATACTATCAAGAACATCAAAACAGCTATCCAAATGTCCAGATACACAACCACAACATTAAACTGTGTTTTTCATTACTCGTCCCCATATCCTCTTTCCTTAACTCCAACTGAACATCAGTTTCTGAAACTAAATATAAACAGCGTCAATCCTGATCCACACTGGAAGGCTGTC
>RCUC01144417.1:0-18268 GCA_003697995.1 Taxidea taxus jeffersonii
TAATTATAGATGAAATTGGCCAATTCTGTAACACTACCTGCCTGCAGGCACTTAAAGGAGGTGTTTCATGTGCATGATCTCATTTAAGGCTCAGATCAGCCCCATGGGCTAGCTACTGTTTTTGTCCCAGGTCACAGATGGGGAAATTGATACACTCAGAGAAGCTAAGAGGCCTGAGGCCCAGGGACGATTTGAACCACAAAGTCTTCCCTCAACTTTGTTGTGTGGATAGGGGCGATGGAGCTCAAGTTTTCTAGGCTGACTTGCATGCAGGAGCGGCTAGGGCTGTGACTCCCATCTATCTGCCCAGCAGTCCTCCCACAGGGGTCTTCGCACATGGGACCTTGTGCCAGGGTTGGGAGGAGGGGCAGAGGGACTAGGGAGGCTGGCCAGAGAGGGGAGGGGTTGGGTATCTGTTCGCCTCTCACCTCCCCCACTGTCACAGCAGGTTCTCTGCCAACTGGGCTTCCCCTAAAAGCTGACCCGAGCCCACCTGTTGTTGCGACCCGAGCCCACCTGTTGTTGCAGAAGCCCTGGTTAGGAAGGAGCCAGCGCTGTCCTGAGCAGGCCAGAATTTTCAACAAAGTTCAGGGATGCCCCCTGGTGGATCTGCACTCCAGATGCAGAAACAAAGTTGTTCTCTGCGTCCCAGTGACTGAGGGTGGCAATCTTTTTTTTTTCCATCCTAGCATGTGATCTCAAGTCAGTAATGCATGGCGCAGGGGTGGGAGTTGGGGGCATAGGAACCTGGGCTGTGGATTAGATTGAATTGGCTTCAAATTCTAGTTCTGCGGCTCTTTCACTGGGCATTTTGGGTCTAGTTAGTTGTCTGAGCCTCATTTTCTCATCCATCCAATGGGTATAAGTGAAGTTCTCCCACACAGAACCGCAGTTAGCTTAAGACAAGCTGCGTGGAGAGCTTGCCTGTGCTCTGGAAACATTAGCTCTTCTAATTGTAGAGGATGTTCTGGAGGATTTGAGCCAATCCCATCATCTCTGGGGCATTGGTTTCCTCATTTATAAGACAGGGACAGCCCTACCTCGCGTCTGGGGTGGTTGTAAAAATTAGATGTTGAATCCGGAAGATAGTAACAGGCAAGGGTTCATACGTGCATAAGGGGCTACTTTTATTATTCAGTTCCTGCAATGTGAAGGGCACTGTGTGTTTATTCAACAAATATTGACCGTGGGCCTGTAACAGGGCAGGCTCTGTGCACGGAGCTGGGGTTAGAGCACCGAACCAGATCGGAATAGTACTCACATCAGCAGGTGAGTGTCAGGAGGATTGTGTCTAGTTCAAGGGTTGGCAGACTTTCTCTGTAAAGATCTAGAGAGTAAGTGTTTTGGGCTTTGCTGGCCGTTCAGTTTCCTGTCGGCTTTGCAGCTCACCTGGTATAGAGTGGAAGGAGCCAGAGACATTATGTGAACCAGAGTGTGGCTGGGTGCTAATAAAACTTTATCTGTAGGGGCACCTGGGTGGCTTAGTCATTAAGTGTCCGCCTTTGGCTCTGGTCATAATCCAGGTCCTGGGATCGAGCCCCGCATGGGGTTTCCTGCTCGTCTGGGAAGCCTGCTTCTCCCTCTCCCACTCCCCCTGCTTGTGTTCCCTCTCTCACTGTCTCTCTCTATGTCAAATAAATTAAAAAAATCTAAAAAACAAAACAAAAAACTGACTTTAAGAAAAAAACTTTATCTGTGGGCCCAGATATTTGAGTTTTGTATCATTTTCATATCACAAAGTATTTTTCTTTTGACTCCCCCCCGCCCCCGCCCCAGTGCTCCACCACTTAAAACATAAAAACCATGGGACACCTGGGTGGCTCAGTGGGTTAAAGCCTCTGCCTTCCGCTCAGGTCATGATCCCAGGGTCCTGGGGTCAAGTCCCACATCGGGCTCTCTGCTCAGCAGGGAGCCTGCTTCCCCCTCTCTCTCTGCCTGCCTCTCTGCCTACTTGTGCTCTCTGTCTGTCAAATAAATAAATAAAATCCTTAAAAAATTAAAAAAAAAAAACAACAACAACATAAAAACCAGGGCACCTGGGTGGCTCAGTCAGTTAAGCATGTGCCTTCAGTTTAATGATCCTGGGGTCCTGAGATCGAGCCCTGTGTTGGGCTCCCTGCTCAACAGGGAGCCTTCTCCTTCCTTTCTCTCTCCAGCTCCCCCTGCTTATGCTCCCTTGCTCTCTTTGTCAAATTAAAAAAACAAACAAAAACACACATAAAAGCCATCTGTAGCTCAGGGGGCATACAAAAACAGGTGAGGGGGCCAGATTTGCCTGTGGGGCTGTCATTTCCTGGCCTCTTTTGTTTAGTTTGCTCTTCATTCTTGGAGTAGCTTTGAACAAGGTGATTACCTGCTTCTGGTTCTTCTCTTTCTTTTTTTCCCTGGCTTATTTACATATTTCTCCTTCTTCTTCTTCTTCTTTTTTTTTTTTTAAGTAGGCTTCATGCCCAGCGTGGAGCCCATGGTGGGCTCAAACTCATGACCCTGAGACCAAACCCTGAGCTGAGATCAAGAGTCGACTGAGCCACCCAGGTGCCCCTCGTTTACACATTTCTAAGTTTCTGTGGACCGTGTATTTGTCGTTGAGCTAATGGGGAATTATGGTCTTTCCTTACCAGATGGCAGTCTTCTCATTCTAGTCATGATGCTTATTTTGTGTCCTGACAGACGGGAGGTGGCAGCTTTCATCATAAATCACCATGAATTTGGCAATCTGCTCTGTATCTGTCTTCTCCCCTCTCACTGCCCTTCCACTGAACTTTGCTTATTCCTTCTGCATTGGCTGAAGTTCTCGAGCTTTTCTCCTATCTTTTTTTTTATTTTTTTCTCTTTTTTAAATTTCTGTCTTACAGATGGGGAAGCAGAGTCCCCAGGAGGGTTGTGATTTCTTTGAAGCCTTGTTTTTTTGTTTGTTTTGTTTTTGTTTTTGAGAGAGAGAAAGAGAATAAGGTATGGGGGAAGGGGAAGAGGGAGAGGGAGGCGGAGACAGAGATCTGAAGCAGGCTCTGTGCCCAGCATGGAGCCCGAAGCGGGGCTTGATCTCACGACCCTGAGATCGTGACCCGAGTGGAAATTAACAGTTAGACGCCCAACCGACTGAGCCACCTGGGTGCCCCACCTTGAAACTTCATTAGTTGCTGGTGGTCCCAGGGCTGGCACTGAACGCTCCCGTCTCCCAGTCCCGAGCTTGTTTCCTTCTCTCTGGGAAGCAGTGGGAGGCACACAGCTCGTTCTTTTAGTTCAGACGTCGTTCATATGAGAAGTCACATGTCACATACTGTACAGGACAGCCAGCATTCATTTATTTGTTCCATAAATAGGTACTGGGTTCCCACTCTCTGCCGGTCTCTGTGTAGATACTCGGGGCAAAGTAGTGGGCAAGATAGACAGGACTTCTGCTCTGGCGACAGTTACAGAATAGTAGGGAAGAAAGACAACAGAGCAGACAAGCATTACTTAGGAATTATGGTTACTGTCAGCGGGTAATGGGGGGGACCCATGCATTTATGCACCAGACACTGGGCCAAGGAGTTCTGTGACCATCATCTGATTTAATCCTTGCAACTAGCCTATGAAAGGAGATGGAAGGAGGAAGACACAGAAGTTCAGAGAAGCCCAAGTAATTTCCCTGGCCCCATAAACTAGGGAGGGAGATGACCAAACAGCTAATTTTTTGTGGAAATAAGGACTATCCTAATGCTGTGAATAAGCAGAAAGACCTTGAGGGCCATGCCAGGAGGATCTTTGGTAGGCCATGGGGAGCATTGTCTGAAGCAGAGAGAGGAGTGTCCATGGTCAGGTCTCTGTTTCAGAAAGCTCATGCTGGCAGCACTGTGGAAGATGGGTAGGAGGGGGGAGCCTGGGGACCTGTTAGAAAGTTCTGGAGGCCGTCTTGAAGAGTAGTCAGGGTGGACTGGACCAGTGTGGAGTCTGTGGTGGTGGAGGGAAGCAGATGGCTTGGAGAGAGTCAGTGAGGAAAACCGACTGGACCAGGTAATAGAGCAGACGTGGCATACACGTGAGGCGAGTTTCGTTGACAGGGATCCCCAGTGGCCTCCGGCTCCTGAGCCCCCAGGAGCCACCAGCATGTGGATTCTGCCTCCAGGTAGCCGGCGG
The DNA here is from genome assembly GCA_003697995.1 of Taxidea taxus jeffersonii. Lineage (NCBI taxonomy): Eukaryota > Metazoa > Chordata > Mammalia > Carnivora > Mustelidae > Taxidea > Taxidea taxus. The sequence continues at coordinate 4,120 of RCUC01144417.1, forward strand.
CTGGTGGACGTGATGGATGTGAACACCCAGAAGGGCACGGAGATGAGCATGTCCCAGTTTGTGCGCTACTATGAGACGCCGGAGGCCCAGCGGGACAAGCTGTACAACGTCATCAGCCTTGAGTTCAGCCACACCAAGCTGGAGCACCTGGTCAAGCGTCCGACAGTGGTAGGGCCCCTGGCCACTGTCCCCTCTCCGATGCCACCCCCCTCCTCTCCTTGCCCGGCCTCTGGGCCTGTGCCAGCCCCGGGGGAGGGCAGGTGGTGAGGGAGCCCGGCGGACGGGCGCCCCCCCGGACAGGAAGTGCTGACGGGGGTCTGGCTTCCAGGTAGATCTGGTGGACTGGGTGGACAACATGTGGCCCCAGCATCTGAAGGAGAAGCAGACGGAAGCCACGAATGCCATCGCCGAGATGAAATACCCGAAAGTGAAGAAGTAAGACTGCCTGGCTAGTGGTGGGAGCTGGGCGGGCAGGGATGTGGAGTGGGGGGCGTTGTCTCCCAGCTCTGTGGGCGCTGCTGGGACGTGAGGAATGGGGGTCTTTGGCATCGGCAGCCTGGCATCTTGCTGCCTTGGAAGGCTGGGGCTCTGCCTTCACCCTCCAGATGGGCCTTCGGCCTCCCTGTTGGCTCCCACCAGGAGCATGTGATCTGGGGTGGGGGGAGGGGGAGGAAGAATAATGGGACCATCTCTGTGTGTGTGTATGTGTGTGTGTGTGTGTGTGCGTGTGTGTGTGTGTATGCGCGCGCGCTTGTCATACCCTTATCGCCTCCCACCAAGGGACAGCGTGGCCTGGGAGCAGGCATCTTCAGAGAGACCGTGGACACTTTGCTCTTGCTGGGGGCTGGCGGGAAGATCTGGTGTTCTTTTGTTCCTTGCTGTGGAGATCCAGGGCTTTTCCCAAACAAAGAGGGAGGGCTACTTATTCATCATCAAACGCCCCTTAGACGGACGGTGTCTCCACGCAGCAGCTGGGCTCTGGGTTGGGAAGGTGGCCGTGTCTAATGCAGGGACATCATTCCATGTGGACCAGTAAGTCCTGACACCCATTGTTTAACTTGGGCAGAGGCACCTGCGATCCCCTCCACTTTCTAGAATTTCAGTAATGGACCCTTGGGACCCCGGGGGGTGCCTTAGAGCTCTCACCATCTCAGGCCGTCTGTGTTTCCGTCTCTGAAATGGGAAGGAGTTGCCGGCCGTCCCGGGCAGCACTGCTGCTCTGGGCTTCCTAGAAGAGTTGGCCCCGGGTGGCTCCAAATCCATTAGCATCTCTCCTCTCAGCCCTGCTGCCAGGAGTGCCCCCGGGAGCCCAAAGGCTGTGAGCTCTTCATTCACTGCACCCTTCATTCAGGGCGCAGTGAATATGCAGAGTCAGTGCCAGACTTCGTGAGGGAGGCCAGCGCGCTGGCCCTGAGCTGCTCGAGGCTTTGCTTTCAAGCTCTCTCTTTCTTTAATTATTTCTCAGGCATTTTTCCTCCCCTTGAAGCTGAAGCTCCTTACATCCCTTGGATCTGGGCTACATCAAACACAAAGAGTGGGCTCAGGGTGGGGAGTGGGGGGAGGGCTTTCAGCTCTCTTCCTTTCCCATTAGGCTGCAGCAAAATTTCCGGAGCCCCTGGGATGGGGAAGTAAAGGATGAACGAGACTAGGAGCCCTTACCCTCTGGAGGATGTGTCATAAAACACACGAGATGAAGTGCAGCTTTCATCCTAGGTCGAAGGAGACAGGCTCTGGGGAGGGGAACAGGGAGAGGAGGAATAGTTTTTGGCTGGTGGCATTGCAAAGTCCTCTTGAAGGGGACATTGGACCCAGGCTTTAAAGGATAGAGGGGATGGGAGGAATGTGGGGAGGGATGGGTAGTGAAGTGCCAAGGGCCTTGAAGGAATCATGAAGGGACAGCTGGAGGAAAGAGTGTGGGATGCAGAGATTAGTGAGGGCCAGATCACAGCTGCCATTGATTGATTGGGCGATTGATTGATTGATTCACTCATTCAATCATTCAACATGTGTATTAAACATCTGATTGGTGCTGGGCACTGGACATATGGTGAGGGGAAAACCAGATGAGCTCCCTGCCCTGACAGAGCTTACAGACAGACTCTCAGGTGATAGATGTTCATCCGGCAATCAGAGAGACAAATGGAAATTTGCAGCCATGTTGAGGCCACAAGGCAGAGATCTGTGGGGTTAGGGGAGCGTGTACCCTGGTACTCGTGGTCAGGGAGAGCAGGGCAGGTGTCCCCAAGATGGGATCTGAAGAGACGGGTTACTTAGGAGAAGAGACCTGGGAAGAGCTTTCCTGGCTACATGCAGAGAGCCTGGTATGATGGTTAGGAAAGGTGGGGAGAGGGGGACAGGTAGACCTGTGGAAGGAAGGTTCGTGAGGCTGAAGCAGAGGAAGGAAAGAGGGTAGTGGGTGCAGGATGATGGGTGGGCCGGGCTGATCAGGGCCCACACAAGGTGCCATTGTGAAGGGGCCGTGTTTCTCCAAAGACCAGTCAAACTTCTGTGAGATTTTTTTTTTTTAAGATTTTACTTGCTTATTTGACAGAGCAAGCAAGGGAGAGAGAGAGCAAAGGAAGGGGGAGCAGCAGAGGGAGAGGGAGAAGCAGGCTCCTCCCTGAGCAGGGAGCCCAGGGTGGGACTGGATCCCTGGACTCTGAGATCATGACCTGAGCCGAAATGAAGAGTCAGTTGCTCAACCCACTGAGCCACCCGGGAGCCTCTCTCCGTGAGATTTTTTTTTTTTTAGAGATTTTATTTATTTATTTGACAGAGAGAGATCACAAGCTAGCAGAGAGGCAGGTAGAGAGAGAGAGGAGGAAGCAGGCTCCCTGTTGAGCAGAGAGCCCGGTTCGGGGCTCGATCCCAGGACCCTGAGATCATGACCTGAGCTGAAGGCAGAGCCTTAACCACTGAGCCACCCAGGCGCCCCTCTCCATGAGATTTTAAGCAGAGATGGGTGTGTTCAGATTTGCTTTATGGAGGTTCTGGAGCTGTGTGGTTTGTAGGAGCTGGGAGTAGAGTGATAGGAGAAACCGGTGCATCACCACTCTGAGGGGAAATGATGGGCCAGGAGGGAGCAGGGGACAAATGGGACATATATCTGGGAAGGTAAAATAGTGCTGGGGGACATCAATTTCTATTACTTTGCCTCCTTCAGATGTTTGATACATTCTTGGTTTTATTGAAAAATTTCTCTATTTTAATTCTATTAATACACTGAGAATCCTATCTAATTACCCAAAAAAGGTTCACACACAATTTTCTAGAACCACTTGCTTCAGCACATTGGTTGGATCGTGTGGCAAATAGATATACAAGCCCCGTCCATGGCTGTGGGAACTTGTTACAGGATTTGAACCTTGTTAGGAAGGAAGTTGTCACCTTGGAAATAGTCCGTTGGTTTTGCTGAAAAGAATGCTGATTTCAGTTAATCAGGAAGGTAAAAATCCCACAGTGATGAAGTCCTCTGGGGCTGTAGAGTGGTTCTGTGGAATTTAATTAATATGACACTGTTTCTAGAAGTCAGAGCTTCCAGCGTGACGGGCCACCTGCATTTGCAGGAGGGAAGAGGGGAGTGTTGCAGACCCATTATTGCCTTGTCTCTGGCTCCAGAACTGTGCGGTCTGATCAGAATTTTAATGGGGTTGGTTGAGATACTTAAAGCTAGGGGTGAGATACTTAAAGCTTGATGTTTGTCAAGGGGGATAGCTGTAACTTTGTGGGAGACAAAAGATGCAGTGGTTACTTTAGTGTATTAGCTATCTGTTACTGCCTTTAATGAGTGCCCATAAATCCAAGACCCTGTTGTGAGTAGTTGGTAGGCTACAGTGACTAAAGCAAAGGCCCCATGCTCGGGGCTTATGTTCAGGTGGGGAAAAGAGACGGGCAAGCAAACACAAGTGGTAAGTATTTTTTTAATTAAGGGGGTTATAAGCATTGGGAGGAAACATAAAGCAAGGTAAAGGGGGGCAGTGCCTGGCTGACTCAATTGGTGGAACATGCAACTCTTTGGGGTCATGAGTTTGAGCCCCATGTTGGGTGTAGAGATTACTTAAAAAAAAAGCAGCAAGATAAAGAGAAAAGAGGATGACAGGGCTGGCTGAATAAATATGGGCTGAATAAATATCGGCTGCCTTGGGCGTTTCTGCCATTGCCTTCTCTCCATCTCTACCCTGCAGAAATGTTTTGGCTGTCTAGAGTTATTTGTCTTAGAAAATTCCTTATAATAGATAAACAGTGACAACTGTTTGGGAATATTTCTGTATCAGTTTATTAATGCATAAAATTACCCTAAAACTTTATAGCTTAAAAAAAAAAAAGAAATCTTGACAGTTTAAGGCAACAGATGTCGCCTCCCCGTTTCTGTATGTCAGGAAACTGGGAGTGGCTTACCAGGCTCAGAGTGGCTGGTGAGCTTGTCTCAAGGTGGGGGCCCGGGCTGCGCTCACACGAAGACTGGGGCTGGAGGGCCCACTTCCAAGACAGTGCGCTCTCCTGGCTGTTGGCCAGAGGGCACCGTTCTTTACCGTGTGGGCCTCTCCATAGGGTTGCTTGAGTGTCCTTGTGGCATGGCAGCTGGTTCCTCTCCACCACCACCCCACAAATGGTTGGAGAGAGAGCAAGGAAGAAGCCACACTGTCTGTGATGACCCAGTTTTGAAAGTCACATGTTGTTTACTTCTGCCATATTCTTTTAATTAAAAGCGAGGCACTTGGTCTAGCCCACACTCAAGGGAAGGGGAGTTTGGCTCTATATCTGAAAGGCAGGGTGGTCTCAAAGACTTCCGTGGGCACGTTTTAAAGTCTCCGTAATCTCCTAGGTCTATGACATGGGCATACCTTTCTCACTTAGCACTGCTGGGTATTATGATGCATTCCAGAAGGAAATTAGCAAGTCTCTTCTGTCCTCACATGTTGCTTCCAGAAATGAGGCTGTGGCTTAGTGGAGACAAGCTGTGAACTAACAGGCAGGAAAAGGAAGGGGACCCCGCATAAAGCATATGTTGGGCCCCCAAATAATCGGGAGCCAGCTGCATTTTTCTCCATGTACTTCCTGGGGGTGGTGGGAAGAACCGGGAAAAAATTGGGGGATTGCGAAACTGAAACCCCGACAGGATGAAAATGGGTGCTGGGGTCAGCAAGTTTGAAGGCTGCCCCCTGGTGATCTCTGTTGGCCGTGGGAAATCCTTCCTCTCCTCTCAGGGACTCAGTTTCCCCTTCTACAAGATGGGGATCCTGTCATTCCTGTCCCACCTCCCAACCATGCATGTAGGGAAATGGAGCCTCTAGTGGATGTGTGGTGTGGGAAGGATGTTTGTCTGTGTGGCTTCATGTAGACAAAAGGTCTCCAAGTGCCATCGGAATCCCTGGCTTTGCAATCTATTCTGATCACATCTACATTGGTCTTTTTTTTTTTTTTTTTGTTTTTTTTTTTTTTTTTTAAATTTATTTGAGAGAGAGAGAGAGAAAGAGCACAAGGAGTAGGGAGGGAAAGGGGAGAGGGAGAGAGAGAAGCAGACTCCTCGCTGAGCACAGAGCCCAATGAGGGGCTGAGTCCCTGGACCCTGGAATCAAAGGCAGATGCTTAACCGACTGAGCCACCCAGGCGCCCCTGCATTGGGCTTTTATCTTGGCAACTCTTATTTACTTTCACCTCTCAGCAGCCATGTTTGCTGGCATTAGAAATGATCATCCCTGTGTGATAGGTCACCCTGGAACACGGACTAGAGAGGTTGCTGGTGTCACACAGGGATGGAGCTGTGGGCCAGGCCGCACACCCCAGGCCTTTTCTGTGCTGCCACGTATAGACACAGACACTGTGATAGATACTTAACACGCATTTCTCAGCAGTCTTGGAAGGAGGTGTTACTATCCTCATTTTACAGAAAAGGAAACTGTAGTTCCTAGTGCTTCCATGCAGATAACAGGTGTACGGCTGAGTGTAAGACAGTGGGGGCTGCTGTGGCTGTGGATAGTTTCAAAAATTCTTCTTTAAAAAAAAGAAAAAAGGGACGCCTGGGTGGCTCAGTTGGTTAAGCGGCTGCCTTCGGCTCAGGTCATGATCCCAGCATCCTGGGATCGAGTCCCACATCGGGCTCCTTGCTCGGCAGGGAGCCTGCTTCTCCCTCTGCCTTTGCCTGCCTCTCTGTCTGCCTGTGCTCTCTCTCTCTCTCTCTCTAACTTATAAATAAATAAAATCTTAAAAAAATTTTTTTGAAAAAAAATACAAGACAGCAACAACCCAGTGCAGGCCAAATGAAGCACATCTAGGGCCTGGTTTGACCCCTGAGAACCACCATTTAGAGGCCCCTGACTAGCTTGCCAAATGGGGATGCTGAGTTCCAGGAGGGGGAAGGATTTAGTCCAGTGTCACACAGTTGATCGGAATAATTATAGGGCTGTATTCCTGGGTGCTATACTTAACACAGATGAATCTGATGAGATCCCTGCTGGGGCTCGAGCTGAGGCATTTGTGACCAAAAAATTATTTTCCCATGTGGCCAGCCCGGTTCAGCTGTCAGAGCCTTCTCTTAGCTCACTCAATTTCACTTATACTTTGCGTGTGTCAAGAACCTTGCTCAAGGGGTGCCTGGGTGGCTCAGTTGGTTAAGCATGCGACTCTTGATTTCAGCTCAGGTTGTGATCTCAGGATCCCGAGATGGAGCCTGGCATTGGCTCGGCCCTGGGTGTGGAGCCTGCTTGGGATTCTCTTTCTCCTTCTCCCTCTGCTCCTTCCCACTTCCTTTCTCAAAAAAAAAAAAAAAAAAAAGTGCTTTAAAAACCTTGCTTAAGGGGCGCCTGGGTGGCTCAGTGGGTTAAGCAGCTGCCTTTGGCTCAGGTCATATTCTCAGGGTCCTGGGATCGGGTCCCGCATCGGGCTCTCTGCTCAGCAGGGAGCCTGCTTCCTTCTCTCTCTCTCTGCCTGCCTCTCTGCCTGCTTGTGATCTCTGTCTGACAAATAAATAAATAAAATCTTTAAAAAAAAAAAAAAAACCTTGCTTAAGAACACCCACCCAATGACTGGTGCTCAAATTTTTTTTATTAATATTATTTTTTAAAGATTTTATTTATTTATTTGACAGAGATCACAAGTAGGCAGAGAGGCAGGCAGAGAGAGAGGGCGGAAGCAGGCTCCCTGCTGAGCAGAGAGCCCAATGCGGGGCTTGATCCCAGGACCCTGAGATCATGACCTGAGCCAAAGGCAGAGGCTTTAACCCACTGAGCCACCCAGGTGCCCCTGGTGCTCAAATTTAAGATGGGAGATGTTTCTTGTAATTATATTTTTTTTCTTTTGGTAAGTAGGGAGAACATATATGATGAAAAAAGTCAGCCAGTTCCAAAGAGTTCACAGTGTAATCTCATAGCAGGCACTCATAGCAGGAGAGGCACTAGGGCTGGCTGGGCGTCCTGTAAATGACCCTGGGAAGCAGCACTCTAACCTTGGGCATGGACCACCTTGAAATGGCTTCAATGTTCACTTCTCTAAAATGGGGATTATAGGTTGTTTTATTTTATTTTTTTAAGATTTTATTTATTTATGTATTTGACAGAGAGAGACACAGGGAGAGAGGGAACACAAGCAGGGGGAGTGGGAGAGGGAAAAGCAGGCTTCCCACAGACTTGGGGAGCCTGATGTGGGACTTGATCCCAGGATCCTGGGATCATGACCTGAGCCGAAGGCAGATGCTTAATGATTGAGCCACCCAGGCGGCCTATAGGTTGTGTTAAAGGTGAAATGATATCATGCATGTAAACAGCTATTATTAGTAGTACTCATTAGAGCCTATTAGTTAATGTTGGTGGATAGCCCCGGTGGATGGATTTGGCAAAGAATGGAGAAGCTTGATTTCTGCCCCTACAGAGGCTATACCACTGTCTCCTGACCCCTTGTGGTTTAGGGGAAGGGTGTGGGGATAGAGTGGGAGAAGGGCTATGGCCCTGGTGAGCCCGTCCTGGAGGGTGGAACTTCTCATTTGAGCAGGACCATCTCCTGCAGCCTCATGGGGGTTGAGTTTGTACGCAGCCTGAAGACATCGCTACTCTTGAATCTTGGGATTTGCCAGGTAGACCTGGGAGAAGAGCTGAGAAATTCTGAGCCAGGCTGCTTGGGTAAGCACCTGGGTGAGTCATGACCACCGAGCCTCTGCTTTCTCATCTGTAAAATGGGAACAGTCCTGGGAGTGACCTTGGAAGGATTAAATAATCAGTCTCATAGTGCTAGGTACTGCGTTAATATGTACGTGTCTCAGTGAATTCCCACAGTAATTCTATGATGTAAGGTTGTACAGCTACTAAGGGGTCAGGTCGGGGAAGGGGCAGCAAAGGAGCATCTTAGAATGCAGAGTTGAACTTCAAGTCACCTGCCTGCCATTAGGATGAGAAAACCGGCTCAGGGAGGGGAGGGAAGTTGCCCAAGGTCACACACATAGTCTGTTTGAGCGCCAGAGCAGCATCCCTGGTCTCCCAGCAGCTCTACCTGGGATTTGACACTCCATCCAAACCCCAGCCATGCCCCGATGGACACATTTAAGGAAGGTGGCTTTGCTGGGTCGTCACCTCCAGTAGCAGGACGACGCCCGCACTCCCTGAAAACGGGGGCGCGGGTGTTGCTGAGCGCCCGCCTGTAGAGCTACCCTCGTGTCCCCACCCAGCCGGGGGCGAGGGGGCGGCCGTGGGCGGCGGCGGCGTCCCCTGGCGCTGGCCCGCAAGCTTCCCTGTCGCCGCCGAGGCCTCCCTCCTCCTTCCTGGCGGCCGCCGCGCCGCGCGGGTGTTCAGTTTCAGCGCGGGGATGAGCGCAGGCTGCGCCCGGCTCCCCGAGGAAACAAGGAAGAGAGAGAGGGCTGCACGGTCCTCGGCCGGGGCCTGGCAGCGCCGTGGAGGGGGCTCGGCTCCGGTCGCCGGGGCTGGGCGCGCGTCGATCCTGCGCTGCCGAAGGGGACGCCCGGGAGCCGCGCTCTCGCCGCCGCCGCCGCCGAGGGTAACCGCGGGCGCGCCGGGCGGGGCCGGGCGGGCGTCCCTGAGCTGAGCCCCGCGGGCCCGGGGCTGCCCGCGAGCCCCCGCTCCTACGGGGCACGCCCGGGCGGGGTGTGGGTCGCCTCCTGCCCGCGGGCAGCGCAGCCGGCGTCGCGGCGGCTCTTTGTGTCTCCCTGGGCTGCGTGTAAGTGTGTAGTGTGTGTGCGCGCGCGCTCGGCGCCTTCAGCCCCGTCACCCGGTGCCAGCTTTCTCCAGGCTACCCCCGCCAAGACCTTTGCCCCAGGGGATGCTGCAGGAGCTGCGGGGGGAGTTTCGTTAAGTTGGAAGGAAAAGGGCGGGGTGGGGTCGCCCCGCTTCCCCGGATCCCAGGCAGCGCCCCAAAGTTGGTGCTGCAGGTGCAGCGCCCCCTCCTACCACGCTCCTCCCAGCCAGCCCGGGCCTTGGGAGGCGGGAACCCCCCCAGAGGCTTAGTTCGGGGGCTCCTGATTCTCATCCTCCAACTTGGAGGGTGCACTCCTGCACGGAAGCCACCCGGGCGGTGGGTGGGGGGTGTCGAGGGGTGCGGCTTTCCGGGCAAGGGGCAGCCGAGGCGGAAGCCAGGCTGGCTGGCCGGCAGGAGAGCTTAGCGGCCGTGGCACCGAGCCGGGGTGCCCATGTGACTGCGGTGTGCTTTGGAAGAGGAAGCTGTAGAGGTCAGTGCAAAGGCGTCACGCCAGAGCGAGCGGGAGCAGGAGTGAGGGGGCAGACCCGGAATGAGCGGGGGGCGGGCGGGAGGGCGGGGGTGGCGGGGGTGGCGGCTTCAAGGGCCGGGACAAAGCGGCCCTGTCACAGCCACCCTAGCCGGCTCCAACGCCTGCAATTGCCCGGCGGGAGGGGCGGCCCGGCCCGGAGGCCAGGAAATGAGGGACATGGGAGGAGGGGCCTCTCTAGGAGAGGCGGGGCTGGAAGTGGCGCCCCCAAGCTCCGAAGGGCCTCAGAGGATGCTGGAGGGTGACTGGGAGGACAGATCAGAAGCAGGCATAACTTGGAGAACTTTCCTTGCACACAGCTGCCGCAGCTCCTAGTGATCACGGCCAGGCGTGCTGGGGAGGTTGGGGCTGGGGGCAGGAGGTTGGGGGGTGGTGACCAGGCCAGTCCCGGGCCTGGTGCCCAAGAGCCAAGCTCCTCTCTTCTCCCCTGCCGGCACCTGGGTGGTTATCCAGCTGTAGACTAAAGGAAGCACATCTCCTCCCTCCACCCCACGAACACTTAAATTGTTTTCCCTGGGCTGTTTTCTGCTGAGGCCTGAAGGAGGTGGAAACCAAGGTTAGATTAAAAAAAGAAAAGAAAAGAAAATCCACAGGAAGAGGTGGTTTTAGGAAAATGAGGACTAATATTTTGAAGTGGTGCTTGGAGAGGAGGCCGGTGTGGCCCGTGGGGGTGGGGTGGGTTAGGGCTTCACCCTCACTCCACACCCCCAGTTCCTTGGAGAGAAGAGGGTCACTGGTGTCTTCAGCCTGGGGACCTTGCCGGTGGCGGGGGCGGAGGCGGGAGGGAGCCCGAGCCCGAGCCAGGACTTGAACGACCCCAGCGCCGCCCGGCAGCCCGCGCCTGTCTTCGTGACAGGGCTGCGTCCTGCGCTGTCAACTACACCCCTCGGATGGGGTTGCTAGGCAGCGGGGCTCTGATGTGGGGGAAGGCCTTCTGATTTGTCAGCCTCCTGCAGACACATGGTTAAGGCTCCTTCCAGCCTATCCGGAGGAGGGACGCGGGGCACGCCGCCTGCATACTCTGCCGAGGCCCCGGGTCCACCTGAATGTGAGGTGCAAAAGGCAGCCAGAGGGAGGGGGCGCCTGGAGCCCACCAGCCTCCTAACCAGCTCAGCCCCACGCCCCCCATTATCTCCACTGGGGCTTGCTGCTGGCTCCTCCCTGTCTGTCCCTGCCCCATTCCTCCCCTCTTCCCCAAACCATGGAAAAGCAAAGTGCAGCGGGGAAAAGAGGTCAGTGGGGTAAGCATGTGCGTGTGGGCCTCTGGAGTGCCAAGGTGCATGGGCATGAGCTGTGGGGAGGCCTCCCCATCCGTGCCGCCGGTGGCTCTTGTGGGAAGGGGTGGGAGGGAGAGAGGGAGCCCCGACATCGCTGTCTGCCAGGCCTGGACTTGGAAGCCTGCTCTGTGGGCATCCCCTCCTCGCCCCCCTTAAGCTCTGTCCGCCCCTAGGAGGGCAGCATGTCAAGGGAGGAGGGAGGAGACTGGTGAGTTCCTGTAAGGAAGGGTGGGTTATCTGGCTGCTTCGAGAGCTCAGAAGGGGGGCTGCTGGCGGGTTCCTTCTCCTGAACGCACCTCCCCCGCCCAAGCCTCTGAGGCCCAGGTTCTCCCCCCCTGCCTGTCCCCCCCCCCCCCCCAGGTCCTGTCCTCCCTTAATCCCTTCACTTTTTTTTTTTTTTTAGCAGTTATATGGAGATAGAATTCACGTACCATTCATTCATTTTAAGTGTACACTTCAGTGGCTCTGTATGTTTACAGAGTTGTGCGTTTACGGTCAGATTCAGAACATTTTTATCAGCCCAGAATGAAACCCTGTGTCCATGAGCAGTCCCTCCCCACCCCTGCATCCCACCCCCACCGTCAGGCCCTGGCCGCTCCTCTACTCCGGGTGCCCCTAGGTTTGCCTGCTCAGGCCCTTTCATATCCGTGGGATCCGACACGGTCATCTTCGGCGGCAGGTCAGAGCCTGTGCTTGGAGCTCACGGCTCACTTCTCAGTCAGTTGCACTTTGTCCTGCCGTTTCCCTCCCCCTGTGCGGGGCCCCGTTCATGTCCCTCCCTGGGGGGGCAGGGGGCTGACGCATTCTGACACGCTGCTCTGAGTGCAGCGGTGCCTAGCTCTGGGCTGGACTGTTGGTGGGCTCTCAGTAAACTCTTGCTGAGCGAATGGAGAGGAGAATGGGGACTGGTAATTGGCAAGCTTTGCAGGTGGTTTATAGTGAGAATTCCAGGGGCCCAGCTGCTGCAAAGGGGACTGGCGTCTTGGGAGAAATGGAGGGAGTAGAAAGGGAGCCTCTCCTCCTTGGGGTGGGCGTGGGGGTGGGGGTGGGGCAGGAGCCCAAGCGGCTGTGAGGAAGGAACCCAGTGGCCTGTGGGTTGCCAGCTCTCTCCTGGGGACTTGAAAACCCAGATGCCTCCCCCAGCCTTGGAGGCAGGTGGCCAATGCTTGAGATGCGTCATCTGATCACAGGGGCTTCCCCCAGGGGGAACTCCGGTTAGAATTGGGTTTAAAAAGAAAAGTCCCCAGAGTTAGCATTTATAAAAGGGCAGCAGGTCAGGCACCTCCAGTGATTCAGGCCCTGAATGATCCCCTCCCTCCCCCTTCTGTGCTGCAGGTACTGTCTGATGAGTGTGAAAGGCTGTTTCACTGACTTCCACATCGACTTCGGAGGCACTTCTGTTTGGTACCATGTTTTCCGGGGTGGGAAGGTGAGTTGAGCCAAGTCTCTTCGACTTCTGCACATCTCTGCCCGTTTCCTTCTTGGAGAGGCTCGCTCCGCCCTCCCCGCTGTCCTCCCTGCCCTGCGCATGCAGTCACCTCCTGCCCTGCCCACTTTCAGGACCACCTCCCCACTCCCTGTCTTCTCCTGGAGGGGCGGAGGGGCGGATTCAGCTCAGCTCTTCTGCATCACATCCGGTTACCTGTCCTACACCTGCTCCCCCAGTCCAGTGTTCCAAGCACCTCCGGCCAGATCAGAACTCCAGCCTGGGTTCCCAAGGGCTCCTGGCGTTCACTTTGCACGCTGTGGTTTCCAGTCCCAGGGCTGAGACCGGTTAACTTAAAAGTCTAGCTGCCGCCACCACCTGCCTCCAAGAACATGTTATCTGAGGGACAGACGTCGCCCGGAGAGAGGAGGTGGTGCGTGCTTTCAGGATGTTACTGCTGCTTTTGCTTCTGAGTGTGGCCTGCACGGACGTGGGCGCGCCTTGAGCGGACGCGTGTCGCCCTGCTCGTCTGGGCTTGTGTGTGCGTTTGTTTTAACCAAACATGTTGGAAGATATTCTGGGTAGGAAGTCATCCTACTTGGTTCCAGATGTTTTTCCTCCCTCTGCAGAGTGAGCACAGGCTGGGTTTATTTATTGGACCATTTTTTCATACAACTTAGGAAATTCCCCTCCTCTCCTTCCCTTACCTCCCCAGCAAGCCTGTGGCTCAGGAGAAGGAATGTTCCACCCAGTCGAGGAACTCTACCCACCCTGATGTTTTAGCGGGAATGGAGAGTCCCTAGAGGCAGGCAAAGGGTGTTCCAGAAGGGCGGCACAGCCTCCCCGCCATCCCTGAGACCCTTTGGGCCTGGGCCTGGAGGCGGTTCCCTGTCCTCCCTGCTTCCAGGCAGGTGGGGCTGTCTCCTTGGGCTGTGGCACAGCCTGGAAGGAATCCAGGACTTTGGCCCGGATCTTCAGCTGATTGCCTCCTTTTCCTCCCAAGATCTTTTGGCTGATTCCTCCAACCCTGCACAATTTGGCACTGTACGAGGAGTGGGTGCTGTCAGGCAAACAGAGTGACATCTTCCTGGGAGACCGCGTGGAGCGATGCCAAAGAATTGAGCTGAAACAGGGCTACACGTTTTTCATCCCTTCCGGTAGGTTCTGGCAAGGCTGGCGCCGGGCTCTCCCTCGGCCCCTGGCTCTCCTGTGGCCTCAGCCAGGGTTTCGGGCCAGGCGACAGGGTTCTGTGGGCCTTGTGGCCACTGACAGTCCCTGAGAGAAGCAGGCCTCGGGCTGCAGGGAAAAGGGGCCCCTGTCTCTCTCACATCTAGCCTGTGTCTTCCTGCCTGTGGGCCAGAATTCACTCTTGGGAAAAAGCCTAGTGCCCTTCCTCAGGGAAAGGTGAGTGGCTTCCCCAGGATGTACTGTGGAGATTTCTGTGTGACGGGGTAACGTGGTACTGTGGGGAGGGGGGTGGGTTCACCCCCTTGAAGGAGGAATTGGGTTGTTTTACCTAAAGAAGCAACGGATGGTGATGGCAGTCCCGGGCAGGTTCTGGGGAAGGGCGGACCCCGGAGCGGGGGTCTTCTAAGGGTGTCTGAAAGCCCAGGGAATGGGCAGAGGGGAAGGACTGAAAGTGGCAGCCTCCTTCTGCAGCACAAGGTGAAATATAGTCGAGGTCAACGTCCGCTCTTGTACTTGGACTTCCCCCCCCCC
>ML105218.1:0-20336 GCA_003697995.1 Taxidea taxus jeffersonii
GGGCCTGGGCGCCCGGGGGCCGGGGACCGGGGCCGGGGCGCCGCGGGGGAGGGGGGCGGCCGGGGCGAACTTGGGCTGCGGGGCGCCGAGGGAACCGCACAGCGGGCCTGGCCCCGGGCTGCCTGCGCGCTGCGGGCTCCTTGGCGCGGGGCGGTGGCTGCGGGCGGCCCCCCTCCTGCGGCCCGGGTCGGCGCCGGCCCCGCCGGCTGGCCCCGCGCTGCCCCCCGCGCCCTCCCCTGCCTTCCGCGGGGACCTGGTCTGCCTTCCGGGCGCCGAGCGCGGGCTGCGCCCCGGCTGCTTCGGCGAAGCGGGGTGCGCCGGCAGCGGAACGCCTTCCACGGGGGCCCCCGGGGCACCGCTCGGGCCCCCGGGAGGGCCGAGTTCGCTTTGGCTCCGTTCCCTTTGTGTCTGGGCTTCGGCGGCTTCCGAGGGGAAGGTTGCGGGCGCCCTGCGGTGTCCCTGGAGCCGGCCGGGAAGCCCCGGGGAGCGCACGGTGGCAGCCGTGGGTGGTCTCCCCCCCCCCCGGCGGCCGTGCAGTCCACCCGCAGCGGCCCCGGGCCGTGGACGCGGACGTCGGGGAGTGCGCGCGGGAGGACCCCCAGAGCTGGCTGCTGAGCCGCCCCCGCGGGCGTCCTGTGCCCGCGGCCCCGACGCTCCGCGGGGCTCGGACCAGCATCCCCGCCTCTTCCAGAAGCCGGGGCCAGCTCAGCTGCGCGTGGTCTGCAGAGCACGGCCCCCGCACCGCACGAGAGCTCCCGGGTCACAGCGCGCGGGGGGACGCTCGGGTCCAAGTGGAGCGCGTCCCGGCTCTGCTCCCTCTCCTGGTGGCCTAACCCTAACTGATCTTAAAAAGAAGAGAAAAGGAGTTCTGCTTGCCAAATGAAGTTTAATGTCTTGGACGCCTCCTGTATCGAACTTTTTCCAGCTCTGCCACGGTTTACAACAAGCTGAAATTCAGAATGGAGAGTCACTGGTGACCTCCTCCTAGAAAGAATGCCAGGTTTTATCTTGGGAAGAGGGCTACGGGGCTTTTTCAGCTTCCTGAGGGAAGGGGTTTCCAGGCAGAGCAAGTTTGTGTATTTCATTCCAAATAAGGAAAGTACCTGGAATGCTTTCTTTTAATCACTTTTTTTTTAGTAATCGCTTAAGGAAAATTTCAGACAGTGAAGAGGAGGCCGCCCAGGTGGACTCCAAAGCAGCCCTTCTCAGGACTTTGCAGCCTTGCTCTGTCTTCCCGTTTTGCTTCGATGGGGTATTTCAGAGACAATCAGAGCGTGTGACAGAAACTGAGAGTTCCTGTTGATTTGCCTGAAAACCTGTCACGAGCATGCTTGGTGGCGGCTGAAGATCGCGGTGACAGGTCACCTCAGAGCTGAGTCCGTCTCCCACTCTTCAAGCTCTTCTGCTGGAGTCGGGGCTGCTGGCCAGAGCCTGTGAGAGCAGCTGCAGGAGAGGGAGAGGCGGCTTGCCATGCTGCGGGGAGTCTGCCAGGCCAGGGTCCCCTTTGTTTTGGGGGCACCCTGAGGGGACAGGCACGGTGCCCTTCCCTGGTTCCACCCACCACACAGGACCCTCAGTCCTTCTGTCTTCTCCAGTTTTCTCTGTATGGTCAGCCCGTGGTCTGGAGGCTGCTGTGCTCTGACCCAGGGCTGAACACTGCATGGCCTGCTTGTCCACTGACAGCGGGGGGTTTTGAGCAAAATACCATGACCCGTGAAGAGCGGATGGGACTGAACTCAGCAAGACCTTCTGGCTGTCTGGAGCGGAAGGAGGTGTGTAATACCTGACGCTTTCTTTACCCAGAACTGAGTGGTGAGTCGGGCTCCGCAGTTAGGACAGCCTGGGAAGTGGGAGGTCTCGTGTGCTGTGTTCGAAGGGTCAAGCGCCCAGGCCACCGTCCTGGGCTGCCCAAGGAGCGGTGCTTGGAGGGGGTCTGTGTGCTCACCCCCGCTGCCTTCAGAACCGTCTGTACTCTGTGCTGACTTTGTCCCAAACACAAATGTCTGAGGAGGGTGGTCCTCATCGGCCACCGGTGATCCTCACTCAGCCTGACCCATCACCCCGACATGGCTCTGGTGACAGCACGTCGGCCCATGTTATTGGATGTGCTGGCCTTGAGCTCCTCCTCCTCAGGTCCTAAGTCTGCCAGCATTTTCTTGTACTGAGTGCAACAAAAATTAACAGTTGCTCAGGAACATTTGAAGGGAATAATTAGAGTGGCTTTGAGCACATACTTGTCCTGGCATGCTGAATGAGATCCAAGCACGTGGCAACATGTGGGAGGCAATACCTAAATTGGTTCAGATTTAAATTAGTGTGGTAGCCGCCCCCCACATCAACTTCTTCATGTACTTTTCTTTATAATGAAGGTATCATCTCATATAGTGCAGTGAGCACTTAGTAGTGGCGCCGTCCGGTGGCTCTGAACACCGTGCTCCTGTCGGGGTGGGTGAATTTCCATCGTCCTGCAGAGTTCTCGCCGACCCTCCTCTGCTGGTGACATTCTGCTATTTTAGGACTTAGGTAGCTTCACCTCTTCCAGCAGTGGATGTGGATGGAAGCCTGTGGTATGTGTTGTCGCACAGCTCCGTGTGGATTTTGTTGCTGGCTAGTGTCCCACTGGCGACACACCACAGTTTACCTGTTGGACTTGCTTATTCTGAATCTGAAAATAATGTTTACATCGGGCTGGTCAGACAGGCTCATGGCAGGCAACTGGAGGGCGGAGCTGGGATAACGGCTAACGTGGAGGGGACTTAGCAGTAGGTGTGAAAAAATCCATACAGAGAAACCTGGTGCAGGGTGAACTGATGGCGCCTCCCTGGAAAGTGGCTTGATGTGTCTCATGTGCCTTACAGATGCTCCTGCCTCTGCCCTGGTCGAAACTCGTAGAAAGGAGTCAAGTACGGCCAGGATCAGCACGCAGAGTCAGAAGCCAGCTTCGCTGTGCCTGGGGAGATTGTGAGCGGTGTATATGCGCGGAATGAGGCTCAGTCCTTGTAGCGTCCTTATAGCTGCGGGTCTCCGCGAGGCTGTCGGAAGGGATGGTCAGCTCTTGCGTGTCCTGGGAAAAGTGGAAAGCCAAGCAGAGCTGGCAGCGAGCTCTCGTGCACAGAGAAGAAAGAGCTTGCTTAGGGAGATGCTAGGAAGAACCTGCGTCATAACTGGTTCTCTGTGGGGTGGCCCCTGGTGATTTTTGTCTTGCACCTTCTGATGCTCTTCCCAGTTTTGTACAGTAAGCTGTGGAAACAAAGGCAACTGCGGGAGAAGGGCAAAGGCTGTTTATTGGAAGCAGCTGCAGCCACAGAGTGGGCCACTTCCTGGCTTGCAGAATGACACTTGGGGACAGGGGAGTGGCAGCACTGCCGACTGGAACCGGCTTTCAGGGCCCCTGATGGGGGCTGCAGGCTGGAGGAGCGAGCAGCTCTTGTGGTTTTGTGGGCAGCACGTTTGGATTTTTCTAGGAAGTGGGGACAAATATTAGGGTAGCCGTTGGTTATTGAGGCCCTGTCCCTTGGGGGTGACTGTTACAGACGTCATCGATTTCTGGGTCTGTCATGGAGATAGAAGTCCGACTTCCTGCTCTGTGTTAACAATGAAGGTCAGTTATTTTACTAGCACAAATGGATTTGGGAATAACAGGTGTAAAAAATGAGTAAAAGGACACCATTTAGAACGGCGTCAGGAGGCCGGCAGGGCCGCGCTCACGCCGCCCCACGCGCTGACCGCTGCAGACCCGCCGGGAAGGCACATCCCTTGCCCATGGACACTGTTCCCATCCCAGCCGGAGGAAGGAAGGTTTCCTCCTGCCCTGGCAACAGCCCAGCCAATGAGAGGCCGTCCCGGCCCAGCCAAAGGGAGGGGTCTCAGCCCAGCCAATGAGAGGCCCCTGTACTTTGAGCTTCTAGTTTAGTCCAATGGACTTTGCGTTTACAGAAGCCCTCTGCGTCGCGGCCGGGGCTGGGGGTGTGGTGGTGGCCCGGGGGCTGCGCTAGCCCCGGCCGCGCCCGTCGTGCTGGTGAGGCAGCTGGCGGTTGCTCCCGGCTGCACCGGCCGGAGCGCGGGGCAGCAGGAGCCGAGGGCGGGGAGGGTCTCGGGGCCGGTGGCTGCGGGGCGCTGGCCGGTCCTCCGCACGCTCGGGCCCTCGTGCGCGTGTCCCGTCGCTGCCGGAGGCTCCCGCCGACCGGCCGCTCACAGATGCGGGTCTTGGGCCTCAGGGGCGTCCCGAGCTCGGGGCCCAGTGGCCCCGGCCTTGCTGACCGGCCTGGCCACGCAGGGCTGGGGGGAGGGGCGGCTCTGCGTCACTGTGGTCGCCGCTCGGGCCATGCCGTGGCGTGGGCTTGGTTGGGGCCTGCGCCCAGCCGCTGGTCGCCCAGAGTTGGAGCGCTAGCTTGGCTGAAACGAGCGCAGCCGACAGCGCAGGAGGGTGACTCGCCGCCGAGGAGCCGTGGACACTGGGTGCCCGGCGCGGGGTCTCGCGGTGGACTGCGCGCTCGCCCCACGCACTGCCCTGCGCTCGCCCCGCGCACCGCCCCGGCCAGGCCCCGTGCTCGCCCCACACACTGTCCCGCGCACTGCCCCGCGCTCGCACCGCCCCGCGCTCACCCCGCGCACCGCCCCGGCCAGGCCCCCGCTCGCCCCGCGCACCGCCCCGGCCAGGCCCCGGGCTCGCACCGCCCCGCACTCGCCCCGCGCTTCTCCGGCGTTGACTACGCGGCTTCCGCGATGTTGAGTTTGCGCCGAGACGCCGACCTCGCGTCCGGTGCCACCGTCCAGCGACGTCTTCTTCACGAATTTTGGCGGTGGAGCCTGGCATTTATTTGCTTGGTGACAGTCGCTGCGCGTGTGGCAGGTGTCCCCGGGCCAAGGGCGGGCGCTGTC
The DNA here is from genome assembly GCA_003697995.1 of Taxidea taxus jeffersonii. NCBI lineage: Eukaryota > Metazoa > Chordata > Mammalia > Carnivora > Mustelidae > Taxidea > Taxidea taxus. The sequence continues at coordinate 4,882 of ML105218.1, forward strand.
GCGCTTCCGCCAGGTCAGACCTGTTCGCTGTTCTGGGAAACGTCGTCTGGGAGGGGCTGAGCGACGGCCGCACAGGGCCGCACGGGCCACCGCCGAGAGGCCATCGGAGGTGCGCGGGCCTCCCGGTGCTGGCCTGTGACACGCACAGCTCAGTGAGGTTCTGCGCGCACGCGCACCTTCGTGGCCCGCGCCCCCACCTCCGCTCTCAGTCATCTTAGAATGTTCCAGAAACGGAGTGTGTACCTTGTGCAGCAGTTTGACATGGGCTCTCTCGCTCAGCATAATTCCTCGAGCGCCCCTCCAGGTGTGGGCCTCTAGGCCACACTGCCCTCCCGCTGAGTGGCACTGTGCCGCTGCCGCCCCGCCTGGGTCACAGTCGCCGGGGCTGGGCCGCTTCCCCGGGTCCTTATGTGTAGAGCTGCTGTGAAGAGTCTTGTGCAGGTTTTGGTATGAATGTTGGCTTTCATTTATTCAGGCTAAATGCCCCCCAAGTCCCTGAATTTTTAAATTTTCTTAAAAAGTTAAATGTATGGGGGTGAGGTCTGTGACATCAAAAGGGTATCCTGGGGACAGGGGCTGGCAGGAGTGAGTCCTCAGAGGGGCTCCTGGCAGGGGTGCAGAACTCTGGGGCCCTTAGCACAGAAAGCACAGGCATCCTCCCCGCAGACCCCCGTTCTCTGGGAGCCCCTGCAGCAGTCACAGAGAGCCACTGGACTGCTTTTTCTTAAAAAAAAGGGGGGAATCTAAAAATTTGCAAATTTAAAAGACCCAACCCTCTTTATGAATAACTCAGATTAATTATTTGAAATAAGGGGCACCTGGGTAGCTCACTTAGTGAAGCGTCTGTCTTTGGCTCAGGTCATGATCTCAGGGTCCTGGGATGGGGTCACACATCAGCCTCCCTGCTCGTTGGGCAGTCTGCTTCTCCCTCTGCCTGCTGCTGCCCCTGCTCGTGCTAACTCTATCTGTGCCAAATAAAATCTCTAAAAGAAAGTTACTTGAAATAAAAACATTTAGCTACTTTATGAACTTGAGAAAAGAGAAACTTGATGCCTATGGCTTACCTTTGTTCTAGAAGGGGTGGTCCTCACACGCTGCTGGCGGTGTGCCCTGAGAGCTGGCTCCGTAGCCCTCCCGGTGCCTGGCCAGGTGCTGCAGATACGAAGTCGGGGCCCTAGACCCTTCCTGCTCTGCTTTGTAATTCTGCAGAGATCTCTCAGCCTAGAATCAGTTCAGAAGAACAGTTTGCTCATATTTTGGCTTCTGAGAGCAGAGTTCTAGTGAGCCTGCTATGTGGTATGAGACCAGTGCCCGCCCCGAGCCTCTAGGTGCGTCCTAACCTGCCCCGAGGTGTCTGGTCCTCCAGACTGGAATGGTGGCTGGCCTTGGAGGCCCCACCTGTGCCCAGTGAGGCTGAGTTCCAGCTGTACTTGGAGGAAGGAGGGACACAGTTGTCCAGGGAATCAGCTCCACTGTCGTTCCTCCCCCAGCCCTCTCTATCTAAGGGTGCTGCCAGGACTCTGGGCTGTGAAGGCTTGAGTCCTCTGGACCCAAGGGCCCCATTTCAGCAGGGCTGTGAAAGCCCTGAGGGGACAATGGCTGCCTGTGGCTGGGACCCACCATCGTCAGTTTGGGCACAGGTGGGTGGCAACAGGCAGGCCAGCAACTGTCCCGCTTCCCCACCACACTCCTCCCTTGTGGGCACCAATGCCCAGAATTTGGGTGTATCACGAGTGTATTTCCCGTATTTGTAGCCCATTTATCTTTTCCGATGGAGACGGGGCGGGGGGGTTGGGGTGTTGTGTGATGGTTTAGAGCTCCCTTGTGGATCAGAGCCCTCCCTCCAGAAGCTGGGGCCCCATGTGTCCCCGGGACCAGACTGTCCCTCTCCCAAGCCCGTCTTTGACAGTTGCAGACTGAGTCTCGGGGCAGGGTCTTCTGGGGACTTTGGAATGTGCTAAATGGCATCCTCCTTGCTTTCCACAGGGCACGATGTTTGCACGAGGGTTAAAGAGAAAAAATGCCGAGGACCCGGAGGACGTGGAAGGCTGCCTGGCAGGTGCCCAGGCCACGCCCTCCTACAGCCTACAGCGCCAGTCGCTCTTGGACATGTCTCTGGTCAAACTGCAGTTGTGCCACATGCTGGTGGAGCCCAACCTCTGCCGCTCAGTCCTCATAGCCAACACGGTGCGGCAGATCCAGGAGGAGATGACCCGGGACGGGACCTGGCGCGTAGTGGCACCGCAGGCAGTAGGGCGGGCGCCACTGGACCGCCTCGTCTCCACTGACATCCTGTGCCGCTCTGTGCGGGAGCAGGAAGGGGAGAGCCCTGCCCCTGACATGGGAGACGGCCACACACCAGACCTGATTCCGGGACTGGCCGTGGCGCCCGCAGCACAGGCGCCGAGGAGCCCGCAGAGCAGCCTCTGGGAAGGGGACGGCTCTCGAGAGAGCAGAGGGGGCTTTCAGAAGTCCCTGGATCAGATCTTTGAAACGCTGGAGAGTAAAACCTCGGGTTCCGTGGAAGAGCTGTTTGCAGATGTGGACAGCTCCTACTACGACCTGGACGCCGTGCTGACGGGGATGGTGGGCAGCACCCCGTCGGGCCCTGGCAGCGGGCTCCAGGCCTTCGCCTCCGCCGCCACCTCGCCTCCCAGTTCCAGCTGCAGGTCGGATCTGGGCGAGCTGGACCACGCCGTGGAGATCCTGGTGGAGACCTGAGTGGGCAGCTGTGCCCTGATGGGACACGTCATGGATGGATTCCTAAGGCATCCAGAGTGCTTGGCCTGTGATGCTCGCTGCCCTGCATCTGCTGGCTCAGCGCCTGGCTTGTCTGTGATGAGGAGAATGTTCCAGAACAGCATCCGGTTGGCCTGTCCCCTTTCTCCCCGAGGGGGCTGGGCAATTTTCCTTCAGGCTGGTCGTCCGAGCCAGTCTGACCTCCCGCTAGCCCTGGGCATCTGTCCCCTCTGTCCTGCTGCCGCTCTGTGGAGGGCTGGAGTCACCGGCTCTGTATCCAGCCTGGTTTAACTTTAGATAGGTGAACTTTTTTAAATTAAGTTTTATATGTTTTGGGCAATATTTTGTTGTAAGATATATTTTTTAAACTTTTTATACTTTTATCTTTTTAGATTTTTTCAGCTATTTTCTTAAAAGTCTATTTTTTCTATAAACATTTTCTGCTGCTACATTAGAAACTTACAACCTAAACAGTTGCAGTTGGTGTATTTCTTTTTTTAAGGTTTAAATAAGGACTTTTTTTTTTACAGGAAGCTTCACTGCATGTGGCGTACTTAGATCATGAATTCCCATGTGACGTTAGTGTAAACCTTCGGTCCTGTGACAGGGCACCTTGCACAGCCCCATCTTCTATTCTTGAGTGTCGTGACCAGATCTGCTGTGCCAGCCCTGTCTTCGTTAGAGTTACATGGGGATTTTGGAAGGTTTTATTTATGCCTATTTATATGTATATGTCGGAGGTGAAGGTAAGATCCTGTCTACCGGAAGATGGGAAGATCGCAGCCACCCCAGGTGTCCCTGGCGGTGTCTTCAGAAGATCTGACTCACTCTCAGGGCCCCTCTTGTGTAGTTTTCCCAGCACGAGGGGCCTCCCTGGAAGACGCTGCCCTCCAGCGTCCCTCACCGCTGTAGAGGGCCCCCGGCTTGTATGGACATTAATCAAGGGAAACCTCACTAAAATGGAGTGGGGAGGCTCAAACTGGGGGCCCTTACTCCGTCCCACTGGACATCAAGGATTGTCAATCACAGACCCAGCAGAAGATCCTCAACAGGAAAGACTCCGTTTCGGGCCCCACCGGAAAAGGTGCACATTGCGTCCCCCACCGGGAAGTGCTGGCCCCAGCGCTGCAAGCCAGAGACAAGCCCTCATCACCCAGGACTCCCGCTTCTCTCCAGTGGGCTTCCGTTCCAAACGGGCCTTCCAGCTTCCTCCTTTCTCCATAAATAATGTTGCTCTTGTTTGTCTGTTGGACCTGCCTGTGGTTCTGCCCTAGCACGTTGCAATTCTGTCATTACTGAATAAAGCCATTTTACTGGTAAAAAGGTCAACACTAACATGGTCACTGGGCGGGCGCTCTCAGAGGCTGCCATGTGGCGGTGTGTGCGGACAGGGCCCTGGACTGGAGAAGGCCCACACTCGCCCTGTGACACTGGTGCTGGGACAGAACCGAGAGGTTAAGTCTAGGATTAAATCTGGACACTTGTCCCGGATGACTTAGTCCTGGGGGTGGTGGACGGTGGGGTTGGCGGGGCCGTGCCGCTGAAGTGAGCTTCGGGGTAGCTGCTGTGCTCCCGTCACCCTGCCCTGGGCGCTGGGAACACCCACAGCCTTTTGATGTTTTCCACAGGCTTATAAGGAAGCCTGCACCCTCCGCACCAGCCCTGCCCAGCTCCTGCTTCTCCTGCTGCTTCTCCTTTACGCAGCCCTTAGCCAAAACGGTCTGTTCCCTTTCTCGCACACGACCTTCCTCTCGTGTCAGCCGTGTACGCTTCACCAGGAGTCACGCAGCCAACAGAATGGGGACGTGTTCGGCATCAGCTGCAGCGTAACCCTCGCTCAGCTGGGCGGGCTTCTCCGGTGCCCTTGCATGCGCCAGGTGGGCATTTTGCCAGCCCCCTGGCTTCCACGTTCCGCCCTCGCTCCCTGCCCCAGTTCTGGGGTCGGAGGGCCCGCGGCGGCTGAGGCGTGCACCGCCTGCTCCTTCAGGTCCTGAGCGCCCTTTCTCGGGGGAAGGAAGGTCCACGTGCTCCAAGCAGCAAGAGCCCTGAAGCGGGGTGCGAACCAGTGACAGGACTCCGTTCAGACGGCGTCAGGAGGCCGGCAGGGCCGCGCTCACGCCGCGCCACGCGCTGACCGCTGCAGACCCGCCGGGAAGGCACATCCTTGCCCATGGACACTGTTCCCATCCCAGCCGGAGGAAGGAAGGTTTCCTCCTGCCCTGGCAACAGCCCAGCCAATGAGAGGCCGTCCCGGCCCAGCCAAAGGGAGGGGTCTCAGCCCAGCCAATGAGAGGCCCCTGTACTTTGAGCCTCTTCACTCCAGCCAATGAGGGGCCTCTATACTTTGAGCCTCGTTCGCTCCGGTAGACCCGCCGCGCCCCGCCCCCGCGCTCCGGCCCCGCGCCCCCGCCCGCTGCGGTGCCGCCCCGCTCGCTCGCGCGGGCTGCGGGGGCTCCTGCCCGGGAGAAGCGCGTGCCCGCGGCAGCTGGTTTCCGGGCCGAAGGCCGCCCGGGGCTGGGCCGCGGTGCCGCCGTGGAACGGGGCGCGTGGGCCATCCCGGGGCGTCCTGGGGCGCGGGCCCTCCGCCGCCGGAGCCGGGCGGACCCGGGTGCCCCTCGGGCGGGGCGCTCTGCGGCTCCCTGCCCTGCGCAGGGGGGGCGGCTGCAGGGCCGCGGTGCCGCGCTGTCCGCGCTCCGCAGCCCGAGGGCCTGGGGGGAAGGGGAGGCCGCGCGGAGGACGGAGCGGAGGACGGAGCGCACAGCCGGGCTGCCCGGAGCGGAGGCCCGCAGGGCGCAGAGTGCGGCCTTCCCCGAACCGGTGGCATTTCTTGCTGTTGCCTTTCGAAATTCTCGAAAACGGTTTCTTTTCTCGTTGCCTCCTGCTTTTGTGGCTACTTTTGTCCTTGTGGGTTTGCAGTCTCTTGGGAAAAGAGCGCCCACGGGTATACGGGGCTGCGGGCCAGCCCCGCACAAGAGCAGCCTCCTGCCGCGGGGGGCCCCGGGGCAACCGACAGAGCAGTGTGGCCTCCGCCTGCACAGGCCGGGTCGTCCGGGGCACCGCCCCTGCACGGAGGCCACCGTCCACACGCCCTCCTGGCCCCTGCTGGGCACGTGGGTGCCGCCGAGCTGAGCCCAGCCCCCGGCCGGGGGTCTGAGGAAGGCGGCAGCCGCTGGCCAGGCGCTGGGCACAAGCAGGTGCTGCTCCATGGCGGTCCCACCTATTGGATGGCAATGGCCCAGGGCTGGGAGCAGGGCAGAGGCCAGGCTGTGCTTCCTACCCCTGCCCTGGCGGGGCCTCTGCCCTGGAAGCCAGCCTCCAGGAGGCCTCTGGCCGGGATCTTGTTCTTTCCCTCCTAGGCTACTGGCCTGAGAGCATCATCAGCACTAGGTCAGCAGAGGCAGGACAGCCCCCTCCCGGGGAGGGCACAGGGGCCCCGAGCAACTGCTGGGCACCCGGCCCATGACCTATGCCCTGTTGCACCCTTATTCTGGGGGTGCCTCTCTGCCTGCGGCCCGGGATCCACCTGCCCCAGGGCCAGGGGCGGGGCAAGGCCAGGGGCGTGCACTGTGTGGCTGCTGGAGGAGGCACAGAGAGGGTGATTTCCGGGGGGTGGTGTAGGGTTTGCTTGTGTGGTACTGGACTGTTCATGTCCCGCAGATCCACGTGCTGGAACCTGACTTCAGGTGTGCTGCTGTGAGGAGGGGCCTCTGGGAGGTGTCCTCGCGATGGGCTCGGGCCGTCAGAGGAGATGGGACAACTTGCTTCCCGGCTGCCCTCTGCCCTGTAGGCGCACAGTGAACCAGGAGAGGCCCACGGGGACTCCCAGGCTCCAGCACTGTGGGAAGGAGCTTGTCCGAGCCTCCCACGTGCTGGCATACTGTTCCAGCGGCCTGAGGCTGCTGAGACACGGTGTCCCCTCCGTTACCCGCCCCCTCCCGTGGGCTGCCCCACCCCCACCTGGTCCCCCGTCCGAGTTTCAGAGGCCACGTGCTCCGGGAGCTTGGTGCTGAGAGGCCTGGGTTCAGCCCCAGGTCATCCTTGCAGACAGACCTGGTGGCCTGTTTGGAGGGGCTCTGGTGATGGGGAAGGGCCCCCTGAGACCCTACCCACCGCCCCGCCCCCACAGCCGTGGGGCTTGTGCCCTTGCCACAGGCCAGCCCAGGGTGGGGGACGATGACTCTCAGGGAGGGCGCTCTAGCCGCAGGGAAAGGTTTTCCTGTAAGACTGGAAACACTCTAGACTGTGGGAATCGGCCCCGGCCTCTGTGCCTGTTGCCAGTGGTGGCCGGTTGCCAGCAGCGTTTTTCCTTAGAGAAGCTTGAAGCAGGTCTGAGGTAGGGCGACATTTCACCTGTAAATACACATGAAACTTCAGGACCGCAGTCCCGTGTCGCGTTAGAAAACGAACACTAATTCCTTCCCACCGGCCGACGCGCGGTCCTACATGTCCCCGCTAGCTGTCTTTCCCTGTGACTTCGCCAGCGGAGAGCCACACGCAGGGGGATCCCGGTCTGGCTGGCGACGTTTCCCCGGGGAGGGCGGGCGGCCGGCGGGCAGGACCGGGCCTTGGCTCCTGTCTTCACCCGCTCCCCGTGCTGGCTTCTGCTGTCCCCCTTGCGTTCTACTTTCTCTGAACCTAAATCTCTCTCTTGCAGACGACAGCCATGCTCGTGGTCTTGCGCGGGTCTTGCTCTCCCTCCTGGGTGCCCTGCGTGGGCGCTGCGCTTCCTGAGTGTCCCGCCTGCGTCCTTTCAGCATCTCCGAGTCCTCCCCACAGGGCCACTGGCGGGGCAGGTCCGGGCACTGGACGAGGCCTCCGGCCTGCAGGCGGCCCCTGCGTCTGAACCGAACCGGCTGGGCGAGTGGAGCGCTCCGTGCTCGCGCCAGGCTGGGCCCCCGCAGGGTCAGGGCGCAGGTCTGGTCTCCAGGTCTTCTTCCCACGGATCCTGGCGCTGTCCCCGGGTCCTGGGCACTCTGTCCTGTGTCTGCTCCCTCTGTCTGTCCGTCTGTGTCCTGCTCGGATGGTTTCCACGGCCCCGTGGGCGCTCGCAGACTGCTCCTCTGCCGGTCGGGTCTGCCGTTGGGCCCTTCTCCAGAAGGGCTCGCGGTCAGGGTGGCGGGCCCGCTTCGGGTGCTGCCGTTTTGTTCTTTTGTGTAACCTCTGTGTCTCCCACGTGTGCACTGCTTTCCCAACGGACCCTCCCCAGCTCCACGAGCGCCGTTTCACGGTCTGGGACCTGCACCGTTGGGACCATCTCTGCCTCTGCGCCTGGGGTTCTGGCATTTTCGTGGTCCTGCGCTGTCTCACTGTCCACTGAGTACCCGCCGGCCGTGGGGCTGGCGCTCGGTCCCACTGCCGCTCCCAGAGGCCTCCCGCGTCTGGGGGGGAGCACTGGCCAGGCTCTGGACATCAGCCCCCCTTGCAGAGCCCGGCCGCCAGGTTTGTAGACCACTGAAGGCTCCCTTTGCCCCCATTCTAGGTCCCTGCACCCTGCCTTGGAGCGCCCAGGGCAAGGGTCTTGCTTCCCCACGGAGCCTCAGAGCGGGCAGCAGGAACCCCCGAGCGGAGTGGGGGGCCTCTCACTTTTCCAGCCCCCTTCTAGAGAGGCTGGCTCTACTTGGGGATTTTCTGCCAGCCTTCTCTCCTTACAGCCCGTTCTGAGCGCCTGACGAGGACCCAGAGTTGGACAAGGCGTCCCTGGGGTCCCACTCCTCCCGCTCTGCTCCGGGGGCACTGAGTTCAACTAATGTAGGTTCCTTGGCATCCTCAGCTCCGAGATGGTTCTGAACCCCAACTTTGTAGCTGACGGGCCGCGTTCTGGCGGGGGCAGTCGGAGGGGACCAGTCAGCGCTCACTCTCCCCGTTTGGAAGGCCCCTCCTTGAGCACCTGGCCAGACACCGGGCACAGCATCTGAGCCAGACTTGATGTCTGCTTGGACACAGACTGAGGGACAGGGACAGCCCTGGCCTCTGGCGCGGGGAACAGAGCTGGGGCGCTGGGCTGGCCGGGGGTCAGGAGAGGGGTCAGCTGCGTGGAGTTCCATGCGTGTCCCAGAGGGAATCGGGGGGAGGAGGTGGCGCACGGAACAGCCTGTTTTGGCTTCCGGTCTGACTTTAACCGAAGGCTGGGAAATGACACACGTCCCAGCAGGTCTCTGCCGGTGGCCCCAAGACCCTGGGCGGAGGCCGCCTTCTGGGGAAAGCAGATGGGGGCATCAGTTTCCAAATTTTCTCTCTTTCTGGCTGAAAATGAAAAAGGAGGGCAGGTTTCCCAAGCCTGCAGCACGAAAAGAAATGTGATCAGCCCTCCCCGTAAGCGTCAAAGACCACTGCAGCCTGGAGAGTCAGGGTCGCCCTTCTCCCCGTGACAGGTGACATCTGCGGTCACTGTGTCCCCACCGCGGGCACTGTTTCGGTCTGACCGCAGGGTGGATGGAGCTGGGCTCTGAGGCGGGACAGGCGCGGGAAGTGGCAGAAGGCTGGGGCAGGGCGGGGGGCAGCATCGGGCATGGGGAGCCTGCGACCACAAGGCTTCCGACAGCAGTCCCCACGGAGCAGACGAGCCAGCAAGAACGTGAGATGGCCTTGTCCAGGCCATTTTATTTAATAAAATTTTACAAAAATCAGTGCCTTCACTGGAACCAGAGAAAGCCTGCTGGGAGTCAGAGGGGAGGGCTGGACACAGAGGCCACTGGACGGGCGCTGGTGTGGGGAAGAGCTCCCAGGGCCTTGGCGCCACCCCCCCAGATGTGACAGTAACATGCTCTGGACCCCTGAACGTGTGGATGCCTGCCTCCTGCGGACAGTCCCAGCTGACAGCGAGCCATCCCCGTGTGCCCCGGTGGCCACACAGGCAGCCAGGCCTGGGGTCCCCTCCCAGCTGGCCGCAGGGGCCAGCAGCACCTGTACCCGGTGAGGGGCCCCCGGAGCCACCGTGGCTCATGTCAGGCTGGGGCGGAGCTCCTGGGACCCGGGGCACCCCCTTCCTGTTGAGACCAGCTCTGCCGAAGGACCTGCTCTTCTAAGGGGGTCAGACCCCAAGTGCACCAGCCGGCACACACATGTTCCCACAGGGCGTCCCCAGAAACACGCTCACGGGAGAGTTCTGGTTTCCAGCACCAAACCAAGCCAGTAAGAAAATGTGTAATTCCTTAATTCCTCATAAAAATACAAAGTTTTCCTGTTTTAGCAAATGTCACTATTAAACAAGGTCATTTTTAGGTTACGTGAATTGAACATCTTTTTCCACGGAATCGTGATGTGCTGCCCGCTTCTGGGTGAGGGGGTCTTCAGAAAGAGGCTGCAGGCAAGCAGGCCCCCCTGTCTGCCGCCAGACGTCCCGGGGAGCTGATGAGAAAGGAAGAGCATGGTCAGGGCCTCCAGAGGCCAGTGGGCCAGCAGTCCCGGGGGCTGGCTTGCTGCCCCTGCCACCCAGGCCCATGCGGCCTCCTCCCCTCCCATCGTCGTGCGGTCAACACGGAGATGCATGGGACAGAGCAGACAGCTCTGTGGCCTCTCCCAGGGCTAAGTGGGCACCACACTGGGAGGACGGCTGTGCCATGTGCCCAGGGCCACGCAGGCCTCCTCATCCCTAAGTGACCCTATGACCCTGGCCTGAGGGCCTAGGTGGGGTCCCAGGGCCCATCCTGCTCTCGTCTGCAGTGTCCACGGACTTCCACCTACCAGCTGCTGCTCATATTTCAGTGTCTTGCTGCTCTAAGACGGTCCCTGTCTGCACTTCTGGAAGTTTCCATCTTCTCTGTGGGGTTTCCCACAGAGCAGAGGGACCAGCATACCTGGAGATGGCCCTGGCCCCGGCTGGATGACAGGGGGCCCACATTGTCCACACCAACCATCAGAGCACACCCTGGTGGTGGACGCCCCCCGGTGCCACTATGTTCCTGGGGAAGGGGTACAGGCAGAGCGAACCCCACCTGTGCTCTGTGTCCTGGGGAGAACAGTCCCCTCCAGGCTGGGCACCGCTTCCCACAATAGGTGGCCATGAGGGGCAGGTGCCCCCACTTCCAGGAAACACTGTGCTCTGACCTCAGAAGAGGACATCTGCTCCTCACGTGCGCATCTCTGCTGCTCACCCCACCTGCCTGCTTCCCTGCAGCCCATCCTGCAGGGCCCACTGGTGGCCCATGACAGCTGCTCGCATCCCGGCACCTGGTGGTGCCCGGCCCACCCCGGATGGCGGCAGCGCTCCTTTCTCCCAAGTCTGTGGGACTCAGGGAACAGGTGTCAGCACACAGACCCGCGTGACTAGCACAGCTGTGGCCTCTCCTGGGGGTTGGGGGGTATGACTCACCTTGGTCTGGATCAGGGCTCTGCAGGGCTGCAGAGAGAAGGCAGGCACGCCCAGTTCTTCAGGCTGTTTGAGGTCAGAACATTCCAGAATGTGACCCAGGTCTCCAGAAGGGTTCTAGTGAGACAAGCCACTGTCACCCGCCAGGAAGGAACATAAAGGACCGCTTTCTCTGCATTTGCCTTGTGAAGCCAGACCCCTCCAGCACATCCTACTGTTAAAGGGCAATGTGCTCATGACTCGGTGTCCACAGGGTCGGGCAGCTGGCTGGTCCCCACCCTCCGGTCACCTGGCTCACGGCCACCCTCACCCTCCAGACCCACAGGGCCCTCCACCTCCTCAAGTCTGCCCCCCACCTAGGGCGAGCCACGCTCCGGCCTGGCTGTGTGGAGCTGGCCCACCTCCCGCCTCCTGTGCGAGCTGCCTGTCCCCTCCCCCATCCTCCCGGCTGTTTTCCTGGCACAGACACAAAGGCAGGGTGGCCTGTCAATTCCCTCTGGCTCCTTCCATCCCTCACATCCCTCCGGGCTGGCCCCGGTTGACCCCTTGACCCCTCGGCCCAGGCAGCAGCCATCCCCAAGATCCTGCCATCACGGAGGCCTGCCAGCCCCTTCTAGATTTTCCATGTTGGAGAATTTCCACGACAGCAACAAACAGAAAAGGGTCTTTGCCGACCTCACGCCCGCCCGCACTTGCTGCTCCTCGCAGGGCCCACTCCTCCTCCCTCCCCTCCACTCCATGGGGAGCCCTGCCCGCCCCACAAGCTGCCTCGCCCCTCCCTCACCGCGCACTCGGACTGCTCTGTGGGCCCCCCCCCCCACCAGCCCCTGCCTGTGCTCCTCAGCCCCCGCCCCCCAAACCAGTGCGTTTTCTCCCCCACCTGCCCTTTTCTGGCAGCAAGCCCCTCGCCCCCCAATGCGGTCCATGTAGGCGGCGCCCTGGGGCCTCGGGGTGCCCTGGGGGTGCCGGCAAAGTCTCAGTGGAGCCCCCGTGGGCACGTGACTCACCTTCCCAGCCGCATCCATTCCAAGAACGAGCAGCAGGTTCTCCCGGCAGCGGGACCCGCTCCAGAGGCAGCGAGAGGCCGGCGTGCTGTCTGTGCTCTGAAGAGCTCTCCAGAGTTTGCGAGATTCAGAACTGAAAAGAGACCCCTTAATTAAAAGCTGAGTGGGGACCCTTCCCAACAGGAGCCAAGGGGACCTGCCCCCAGGGGCTGTGAGGACGGAGTTCTCCCTTCCAGGCCGGCTCACGTGTTGCTGCCCCACGAGCACCTTCCCGGCCAGGCCTGGCTCGTCAGGGCGGCCCATGGGCTCCTCCAGGGGGCAGACCCTCCCCGGGCCCCGTACTCCGCAGTTCTGTTCCTGATGGTCTCGGGGACCACGAGCTGCACCGGGGCCACAGGGACACTCGGAGACTAGGAGCGGGCAATGCCTCGGGGATGACCACTGGGTGTCTGTCATGCACCGTCCACAGATGCCAGCTACCCCCCACCGGCCGCGTGCCACCAGGGCCGCTAGCGCAGCTCCTACGAGGGAAGGGAGGGTGTGCCCCCTGGAGGGAGGCCACACTAAGTGCCCACATTTGCAAGTCGTCTCCACGTTTTCACAACCTGAAGTCACAGCCACCTCCCGTCACACCAGTGTCCAGCCCTGCCGGACCTGACGGCCAGGACCACCTGTGTCTCTGAGTGTCTGAGGCTCCTGCTGCCACCATAGGCCCTTCCACCTGCCTGCTGCTCCGGGCCACACCTGGGGGAAGCGCCATATCCAGAGAGCCCTCTGGGCCACGGTGGTGACAGCCTTCCGGGGTTCAGGCCTCTGTCCCCCAGGTCCCTGCTGGGGGGGCTCCCTGGCTTGGACCCCAGCGGTAGCCCTGCCTGGACCCAAGGCCAGAGCCCAGAAGGGCAGCCTGCAGAACTCCCTGACAAAGAGAACGCGGGTCAGGGAGGCCAGCTCACCCCCTCCTCCTACGGCCTGGGCCCGGCCGGCCACTCCAGCCCACCCACTGAGCTGCGCCTGTTCTCTCAGCGCCCAGTGAAGGCGCGTCGGAGAACTCGGCCATCTGCGCGCCTGCGTCTGTGGTTTCCCAGACAACGAGCCCCGGGGACCACCAGCCTTGCCGGCAGCAGCAGATGCACTCAGGCTGGCCAGCCCTGTGGGTTCAGGCGGTCCCTCGGGGGCACCGGCATGTTTCTCTGCGGCTGAGGATCAGGCAGTCCAGTCCCCCGGGACCAGCACTCGCACGGAGACACCAGGAGCTGGCGCCCCCGGTCTCCCTTGTTCCAGGTGAACAGAGCTCTGAGGGCGACGTGGCCAGAGCCATGCTGCCGGGTCCTTCCGTGAGGACCCCATGACACCAAGGTTGTGGGGTCTTCGGGACAGACAGGCTCTCTCTAAAGGGCCCCTTGGTCAACCGAAGTACAAAGTCGGACTTGCTCTAAGAACCCAAGTTCATTACCACAGCTGCCGTCCAGGTTCCCAGCCAGGTGCTTCTAAGATGTGGCTCAAGGGGGAGATGCCCTCAGTTACCTGCTGGACTGGTGTCTCCTGAAAAGCAAACGGGAGCACATCCTCGGAGCTGTGTGGGGGCTGGAGGAAGAGAGAAACGCGGGTCAGGTCACCTCGCTGCCCGCAAGGTGCAGATGACGCGGGCGGACCGTCGCGCCCTCACAGCTGCTGTAGCGTGGCGCACTCGCTCCCCGAAATCTCTGCTCTGCGCGCTCCGATGGGAAGCCCAGAGCGTGGCAAGTGGGCTTAGGGCACGGCACTCATAAGCTTTGTCGGGGACACACGAGAGAGCGGCGCCTGATAAAAGCATTAGCGTTTCCCGCGGGTCAGCCGGCTGGGAAGGCTGTCCACACGGCGGTAAAGGAGGCCCTTCCTGGACCAAGACCTGAGGTTGGAAGGTCGGGAGTTAGTGTGAAGTCCCGAGTGAGGGCTCTGCAAAGTCCGGCAGGAAGCGACAGGAGTGCAAACCAGAGGGGAGAGCGGTGTGCACACGGGGTGGGCTGGAGGTGAGGTGGGTGTGCAAGCTGGGAGGGCGGGAGCCCCGAGAGCGGTTGGAGGCATGCCCGTGTGCCTGGCATGTATGCACGTCAGTGCAGGGCCACTTCCTGTCGTCACCTAGTGCCTCTTGCGAAGTTCACGTCACGGTCAGATTGTTCGATCTGTTAGCCCCACGGGAAGACAAGGCCCATTTTCACAGGCAAGCTTGGGAGCGGACGGCGTGAGTGCCTCCCGCCAGAGGTCCAGGGCAACATGGGCGGGTTCAGGAAGCAAACGTGCATCCCTAGAACCAGTGAAAGCTTCTGTCTCATCCCTTCATCTGACTGCGTTTGCTCTCATGCTGTTTGCGGTTTTGAGGGGTAAGCCCTTGGGAGCGGTGGCGGAGAAAGAGGAGCCAGGGAGGGAAGAGGAAGACAAGAGGAGGAATCGCGCGTGTCACTGCGCATCTGTGCAAGAGGCGGTCAGGTCACGAAGGGCAGTGCGGAGACCATGGGGACGGGCCTGGACTCCCCGGGCAACTCCAGTGCCCGGTCACCACACCCAGGCTGGAAGGGACTCTGGGTGAGGCTTTCTGAGTAGGGACAGTGACAACTGGGACCAGAAGCTCTTTCCCGGTGCGCCCGGAACGGAGCAGGGAACGTGGGCTGGCGCGGGGAGCGCTGGGCACAGCAGCACCGCTCCTGAGGGGCCGGCGTGGGGCAGCCTCCTTCCCTCCCGGGCTCAGGAGGGCAGGACAGCCAGCCGCACAGGCAGGGACCAGGGCCGGGACAGAGGCAGACCCCCTCCCGGGCCAGCCCGCCGTAGAAATACCTCACGAGGCGAGCTGCCCGCGGCTCCTGGCACCCCAGGCCCGCCCTGGGGAGGCTGGCGAGCCCCGCGCTCCTTCTGGGTAGAAGCCACTGTCTGCGGCCGAGGATGCGGGGGTCTCTCCGGGCGCTCAAAGTTTGCGGAGAGCTGCCCAGACTGGGCCGAGGAGTCCCGAAAGCCTTCAAAGTCTCCCCAGGCGCTGCTGGGCTCCGCGGGGTCCGGGCCGCCGGCCGGGCAGGGGGAAGGGCCCCCGCGCGCCCCGGAGAGCCGCGCCCCGGAGGGCCGCTCCGCGCCCGCCCCTGCCCGCCCCCCGGGCGCCCCGCTCGCGCCGCGGTCTTTAGAAGCGGGGCGCAGGGGGCCGCTCGGGCTCCCGCTGGGAGGGGGCGCCTGGCCGGGCGCCGCGCCCCGCTGCCGCTGGCCCTGCATGCCGGAGCCGCGGCCCGCACCCACCTCGGCTCGCGGGAGCAGCGGCCGCCGCCGTCCCCACGCCCGCCCGTTGCCCGGCAACGGAGCGCGCCGGTCCCCGCGTCCTGCGTCCTGACGTCAGCGCGCCGGCCCGCCCCGCCGTGCGCCTGCGTGCCCCCCGCTGCCCCCCC
>ML105218.1:27763-46172 GCA_003697995.1 Taxidea taxus jeffersonii
CCTTCCAGGCCCCCGCTGGCGTGGGAATGGAGCTCCACCTGGGCGCCCTGCCCCCACTCCACTCTGTGTTGGGTAACAGCCAACACACGGCTTCCCTCCCCAGAGGTAGCCAGTTTCTGCCCAAGCAGCACTGGGTCCTGGGCAGCTGGACTGACGGGGAGCCCCCTACTCCAGCTCTGGGCCCGCACCCTGTCCCCAAAGCCCCTGGCTTGGCCTCAGCCCCCCTCTGGTCCACTCTCAGAAGCCCCCACTGGGTCCAGGAAGGCCCCACCAGGACGGAGGGTCTGAGTGGTCTCTCCTTGTGGGGGACAGTCATAGCTTTGGGGCCCTTCCCAGGAGCGCCGCAGTGTGGGGCATCCCTATGCTGGCCTCCCTCTTTCCCACAGGGCTGGTGGCTTTGCGTGGCCCTGGGCTTGGGGCTGCAAGGGGCTGCGGGCTGGATGTTGTGTCTGGGAACAGGAGTGGCCATGGCTGCCCACAGCAGAGGCGGGGCAGAGAGCCGGAGCTGTGTGGTCACGGAGGCCACGGGCCGTGCGGGCGGGCGACAGGTGTCTCCGCACTGTCCCCACTGGCAGCTCTCCCTGGGTTGTCCACGTTGGCCGAGGGCTGTGTCCCCATTTTGGAGACAGGGACACTGAATCTTGGGGCCGTGAGTCAGAGCCCGGCACTAGCGTGGGGCGTCTCTGGCCTCCACGGGTGCCGAGTGGCCACACCACACGCTCAAGGCCGCGTGGCCAGCAGGTGCTGGCGCCGCCCCCAACCACCACCTGGGTAGAGCTCTGGGGCACCCCCTGCAGCCTGAAGTGTCCGTGGCCGGAGTGGGCTCCACGGAGGAGGCAGCAGAGGGCATCCTGGGGGGGCGGTGGTACAGACCCGCATGGACCGAGGCGGACGCTCCAAGCCCCACTGCTGCGGCCGATGTGCTCCTGACAGCCCCTCGTTCTTTCCCTGTGGGGAAGCGGAAGCTGGACCGCCTGCTGCTGCCCCAAGTTCGGGGTGGGGCAGTCCACTGCCCCAGCACCCCCTGCCTCCCCTGTGCACCACAGCACGTGTGAGCCCCACTCGGCTGGGGCTCCGGCCTGGGCCTGTGGCAGGAACGCCCTCATGGCCTTCTCTCCCTCTGGCTGAGCTCCTCTGCCCTTGGCTTGGCTAGGAGCTGCCTCTTCCAGGTAGCCCTGTGGATTGCTGAGCCCTGCCCTGTCTCACCTTGAGACTCCGACCCTCTCTGTATCCTTTCTCCCACGGCTGCCCTTGGCTGAAAGCTGCTGTGCTTCAGGCTGAGCCTGGGGCTGGCCTGCCTAGGCTGGGGAGTGGCGGTGTCGGGGGAAAGGACCCAAGCATTAGCCATTTGGAGGCCCTGACTCTCACTCCAGTGAAACCCCTGATGGTCCCATTGGCGGGGGGCTTGGGTCCTACACTCAGGGCCTTGTCAGGGGCCCTGACCCTTGGGAGGCCACACAGGAGGGAACAGCATACCATTGTTTTTCGGGTAAGGTGAGTCAGGCGTGGCTTCTGCCATTAGTCCAACCGCGGGCATGCAGAGGAGTCAGGGAGGGCTTCCTGGAGGAAGGTGCATGTGGTAGGGAGAACGCAGGGGTGCAAGAGGGCTGGAGAGAACTTTGTCTGGAGGACAAGTAGATTAACGGGATGGGTCTGGGGACACATGTAGGGGTGAAGGGTGGAGAGGCAGGGTCAGCTGTTAGGAGTGAGGTTTTGTTCCTGGCAGTCGGCGTGGGAAGGGTTGAGGCCAGGCAGGAGGAGGAGGACATGGAGGGGCAGAGGACTGGGCAGGGAAGTGGGGAGAGCTGGGGTGGCAGTGCTTAGCCGGGTGCATAGTGAGACCTGGTGTGTGGCCCTGACCTCCCTGAAATGCCCCCCACAGCCCCCTCGAAGGGCAGGGGCACTTTCCGCCCGGAGTCGGAGCACGCCTCCCAGTGAGCCCGGCTCTGCTCTACCTCCAGCTTCCCTTGGTTCCTCTCTTTTTGGAAGCCACAGGTGGCCAGGAGCCAGGGGTCTGACTCGCTGGGGTAAATATTTACTGGTTTGAGGCACTTTCTCAAATGGAAAGGCCTGAGGAGCTGGGGTAGGGGCGGCATGGGGTGGCGTGGGGCCTCGGGTTCCCACACTGCCCCTGCCCTGCGCTGGCCCCAGTGTGTGTATGAGGGGAGTGGGCGGCATGGGCCACCTGTCCACAGAGCTTTTGGGAGGGACCTGGGTGCCCGAGGGAGTGCAGGCAGAGAGCAGGGGCCTGCTGGCGGCCTCCCGGACCCCACTGGGGTCTGCGGCAGGAATCCCGAGGGGCCCACAAGCCGCAAGCAGCACTCCTGCCTGGACGTGGCCCCGGGTGCGGGTGTCCATTGCCAAGAAGACACTTGAGGTTCTGTGGGGAGCAGCCGGGGACAGGACCGCCTGGGGTCCTTGTCTGGGCCTCACTTGCCGGGTACTGGCATCTTGTGGGGTGGGGGGAGTGGGGGGAACTCAGCCCCCTCTGGCCAGGTCCTGTCTCCGCCGTGTGGGGCTCCAGGCCCTGGCGGGCTGCTGCCCTGAGTGCGGGTTAGACCACGGGCCGCTGTACCGAGCTCTGTCCCATCCCCCAGCCCTGCGCCTCTATCTCTGGGTGAGGCCCGCGTTTCCCGAGAGCTGCCAGCCTTGCTGGGCCCTCCTGGGGTGGGGATGAGGAGGGCCTCCCGCAGGCACTTGGCCACGGGACTGCTGGCTTGAGGGGCAGCTCCCTCTCTGGCAGGCCTTACCCTCCGCCGCTCTGGCCCCCAGGGCTCCTCGGTGACACAGCTCCCAGGAACGCCGGGCTTGGCCCTGGCGGCCTCCCCAGCTGATTCACTATCAGCTGGTCCCCAGCCTGCCCGGGCTGACTCCGAGCCAGAGCCTGGGGTGCCCGAGGCTTTGAGATACAACAGCCCGGGTAGTGGGTACCGGTCGGCGCGTGCTGGACAGCCTGGGTCTCAGGGTCCGTGGTGTGGCAGACACCCAGCAGCCAGCCTGGCACCCTCCTGCCCACCCCACCAGGCTGTGTGGGGCCCTTGGGGGCTGAGACAAGTGGGCAGGGCCTTGCACCAGGGCGCCTGCGTGCTGGAGAGCCAGGTCTGGCCCGCGTGGGACTGGGCACCAGCTCAAGGGCAAGGGATGTCAGGCAGGCCCCCGACTCCTGCCCCTACAAGCTCCTGGTGGTCTGGACCCAGAGCCCCGAGCCCCCAGCCTGACTCTGGGCCTTCCCAGGGCTCCTGGCTGGCCTGCCGCTCTGCAGGTGCTGCTGGGCCCCGTGGCCCATTGGCGGGGCGGCCACGCGCACACAGCGCTTGCCATGGGGGGAGAGCTGGGGTCCGGGCTGGGAAGTGCCCCCACTGAGAGTCTGGAAGGGGTCTGTGCAAGCCAGGGAGCAGGGCACCGTCTGGGGGGGAGGGCGGGGCTGGAGGACAGGCCCCAGCCTGCAGGCTGTGCAGCGGCCGCGCCTCCCTCTGGGGTGCGAGGTAGGGTCCAGCCCGGCCGCCTCAGCGTTCCAAGGCCAAAAGGCCAGTGGCAAGGGAGGTGGGGGGTGGTGGGGTCCCCAGGGATGGGGGTGACGGGGTTCTGTGGGTTTGGGGCCCCCAGGCTTAGGGGGGTGGCCCTACTGTGTCCCAACAGCAGCCTCCCTTCCAGTGGGGCTCAGCCCTGCCCTGGGGGAGGTGACAGGCCCCTTGGGTGTCAGGCAGTAAACAGTTCCCAGGCGAGCACCATCTGGGGCTGCGGGAGGAGGTGAGGTCACGGGCCAGCAGGCTTGGCCAACTTTCCCGTCTCACTGTAAATAGAGTCATTTGTGGCTGTTGAATTTTTAGAGAGGGAGAGCTGGGGGAGGCCTTGGTACCGTCCCTCCTTCCTGGACAGTGGACCCGCGCTGAGCCAAGAGGGTCCGCTGACCCAGGCTGGCCGGAGCCTTCTCCTCACCTGAGCGGTCAGGCACCCCGCCTTACTGTCCCCCCACCTCCAGCTGCTCCCGGCTGCTCGTGTCCCGGTGCGGGGCCTGCTGCCCTCAGCGGTCCGCAGAGCCCCCGGCCACAGCTGCCTCGCTGACCCTGGCCGGGGTGCAGCTGCCCACCACCGCCTCCTCGGGGCTGGGCCTGACCCCTCACCACCCTGGAGCCCCAGGCTGGGCTCCTCCACTGTGCGGGCCGGCTCCAGCCTGCTCGTGGGTGCAGGTTGCATAGGCTGTAGCAGCGTAGGCTGCTGCAGGGTGGGGCAGCTCCAGGACCCAGTGAGAGATCTGCTAATGGCACAGCCTGTAGGGTCCTGCCCGGGCCTGCCAGGGCTCCTGGGGTGGGGAGGGGCCTAGGAGCAGGAATCTGCCTCCTCCCACCGGCCACCTTGGCCGCTAGCGTCGGGGCTGAGTCTTGGGGGTCAGCAGGGCGGGGGACAAGAGGTAACAGGCCAGGTGGGCAGTGCTTCAGGGAGCGGATGACTCAGGCTGTGCTCCTCGGCCCACATTCGAGCCCCATGACCGGGGAGGGGGTTAGAAGTGCAGGTTCCAGGGCCTGCCCCTACCCGGCTCAGCGGAGGCCCTGGTGCTTTGGGAAGTGGTAGCTGCTGAGTTTGGGCTGAGAGGCTGGAAGGGACATGGGCGGGGTCAGGCTGCCCCTGAAGGACATGGGCGGATGAGCAGGGCTTCCCTGAGGTCACCCAGTGGCCGGCCCTGCTCTGGCCTTGCTGGTCTGTGCGGCGGAGAGGACCGGCTGTGCCCTGGGCAGGGTCTCCACAGAGCCCAAGGGGCAGTGTCCCCTCGCGCCCCAGATGGAGTCACGGTGAGTGTCCTTCGCAGGACGGTCTTGGGAGGGCCTATCTGCCTCTCGGGCCGCGCCTCCCCTTCCCTGTGCCTCTAGCCTGGCCAGCCCCAAGCCTCTGTTCCCGCGCGTACCAGGAAACTGAGGCGCGGGGCCCACGAACAGCCCGGCTGGGGTGGGGGACGCCATCTGACATCTGGGCCTGCCTACCTGTCTACACAGCAGGACTGGACTGCACTGCGCCGGCGGTGGTAGTGACTCAGACATCCCAAGGCCGGCGGGCGTTGCCTTTCCCGGTCAGCTGCTTGGGCTGGGGGGGCCAACTAGGGGTGGGGCGGCACCCCAGCTCCTTGAGACTGCTGGGGGCGGAGCCGGCCCGCCGGCCTGTGAGGGGCTGCCCACCCCTCTGCTGGGGCAGGAGGAGCGGGGCTTGGCGGGGCTCCAGGCAAGCCTGAGGAGGAGGCCAGGGCGGGGCAGGGAGGAGGACTGTGGAGGGGAGGGACCCGGGAGGGCAGCGGAGGGAGCTCAGCTGGGATCTTCACTTCTGGGCGAGTTGGGAGGACATCGACCTGGGTAAGCGACTGCAGCTGTCCTCTGCCCCTGCCCCCAGCCCGCAGCCTCCAGACCCCTGCCCACAGCTCCCTACCCCCTGCTCCCAGCCCTCAGCCTGCAGCCCCCTGCCCCCGTACCCAGCCGCCAGCCCCCAGTTGCCTGTCCCCTTCCCAGGTTCAGTGCCTTGCGTGCCTGCCCACCTCACCACCCAGGAGGCCTGTGGGGGCGGGGTAGGGGCTCAAGCTGGGGGCTAAACTAGGTTGTCATCTCCCTGACCCTCCACCCTGCCTCAGCCCAAGCCCATGCTGGAGGGACAGGCCTTCAGTTCCTGGGGACCAAGGGCTCCAGCACAGCCCCTGAAGTCCCAGGGTAGGCAGATCCCCGAGGTGAGACCATGTGGCCGGGCAGGGTTCCTCTGGGGATGCCCACTGTCCTTGTTCGTGCACTGAGGGCCCTAAAGGTCTGGGGAGCCCAGGTTCACGGCAGGGGGCCTGTGGCAGGTAGGCAGGACGTCTGGGGTATGGGCTTTTCAGCTCAGAGAAACAGGCCCAGGCCCACTGGTGCATCTGGGATAGGCAGGAGGCTGGGGCTTTTCCTTTTGGCTGCTGGGCCCTTTGGCGTGGCTAGGCGGTCATGCCTGCCTCAGTTTCTCCAGGTACAGAAGGAGACGTGCTAAGCCCACTGCTGCCCTCCCGGTTCCACAGCTGGGTCGCACCCTCAGGTTGGGTGGGGCTTGCCCCTTTCCTGGAGATCGCCCTGTCCTTCCCTTCCTTTCCCCGTCTGCTCTCTGCACCAGCATTTATTATGCACCCACTGTATGCGAGGCTCTGAGTGCTTGGGACCAGAGGGGAAGTGATGGCAAGGTGGCCATGCCAGGTCTGTGAGTTGGCAGGGGAAGCCACAGGTGAGAAGCGCCAGGGCTGGGGACTGAGGGAAGCCTGGGCCCAGGCAGCTGTGGGCGGGCTGGGCATCCGGGAGTGATGGTGGCTGATGTGGACATGTCCCGGGTGCAGCCCGGGCAGCAGTGGGAGCGGGTATGGGGGGCGGCAACCCTCCCCAGCAGGCCTAGGCAGCCAGGCCAGGGCCTTGGGGACAGAGCGGGAACTAGGCTAGCCTCCCCAAGCTACGTCTCCCCAAGAGTTATGTTGAGAAAGCCGGGAAGGGGAGCGGGGAGGGGAGACAGGCCTCGCTGCCTGTGGCCACTGCTCTGGGAAGTCTGAAGGTCTCGTGACCGTCCGCCAAGCCCAGCACTTTCCTCGTGAGGTTCCAGGATGGGGTGAGGTCTGAGCGTGCTGGGCGCCCGTGTGGGCACTGGGCTCTAAGCCCAAGGGCAGCGTCCCCTGAGCGGGGAGCCTGCCTCACGGGCTCCCGCCTCATGGCTCCCTGGGCAGCCTGGGAGAGCAGGGGGACCCCGTCCGGGACTGTGCGCTGGAGCTCCAGGCAGGGGCCCAGGCCCGGACACACGGGTGCACACACAGGTCCTCATGGGTGTGCACACACACACACACACACACACTCTACCTCTCAGGCCACCATCTGGGTCCCCATCTGCAGTCCTCCTCCCTGCTGTCTCACAGTCCCCCGGGCCTGCCATTGTCCTGGTGACATGCAAACGTGCCCACCATACGGCCCCCGGAGGGCAGCCAGGGTCCATGCAAACTTGGGTTTTGTTTAAGGAAGATGGCCCCACCACAGGCGGCCTGCTCTGGCCAGGGGCTGACAGGACAGTCCCCGGGCGGGCCTGGAGCCCCCGGGTGAGGTGAGTGTGGGGAGGGCGTCCTGGGCCAGCGCCCCCCTTCCTGCCCCCTCCTCCACCTGGCCCCCCAGGCTGCATACCTCCCCACCTTGGCTCTGCCCTCTCTCCAGATGCGCTTCCTTGAGACCCTGCCCCAGAACGTTCCCATGTTCTGAGAGTGGGGCTCTTGGGAGCGTAGACCCTCGTCCCTCACCTGAAGGGCTCGGGCGCTCCTCCCCAGGGTGCGTAAGGCCTGAGCCCTCATGCCAGCCTTGGCGGGAGCTGGACACTGCAGCAGCGTCTGAGGCCTTGAAGGGTCAGGGTGAGGGGCTGCACCAAGGAGCGGGAAGGGGTGTTGGGAAGCACCTGTCCTCCTCTGTGAGGTGGGGCTTTGGTGCCCTTATTATTGTTCGTCATTAGTCATCATTCGGGGTGACCGCCCTGGGCTGCCTGCAGAGCCTGTCTGTGGGGCCGGGTCAGGCTGGCGGGTCACCGCCCCTGCGCTCGCGGCTGGACGGGAGGGCCAGATAGGACGATGCTGTGGGGGATTCTGGGGTGCCTCTTCCTCCTTCCCTGGGGAGCAGGTCCGAGGCTGGCAGGCTCTGGGCAGCTTGGCCCCGCAGCAGGCGGGCAGGATTTCCTCCTTCCTGTTTGTGCGTCCCCGGCCAAGCGCTGGCCAGTGGCCGTCCTGCCTGAGGGGGCCACAGAGGGACCCAGCACTTAAACCACAGCCTGTGTCCTCCTAGTGCTGTGGCCTCGGGGAACCGAGTGGGAAGGTCCCGCCACCTCCTGGAGCCTACTGTTCGCCCTGCGGTGGGCGAGGGGCACAGGGCTGGTGGGGGGCGTGGGGCCACAAGGGCGCTGGCAGTGCTGGCGGCTGGAGCAGGGCCAGCGGGGATCCACGGCTCAGGTTCCCAGTGCGGGGTGTGGCCCCGCCTCCACGCTGCCGGCACCTTGGCCTCGAAGCCCGAGAAGCCTCTGGAGTAGATCTGGGGGTGCAGGTTCTCAGGGCAGGGGATCCCTGCCCCACCCTGGACGCTTCCACTGCGGTGTGGGGCTTCCCGCCCCCCAGTTCCCCTGCACGGGCACCCAGCTGGAGGCCCTGCCTGAGGTCCCCTTCCCAGGCGAGTGGGGGTGGGGGAACTCTGCCCGCAGCCTCTCCAGGGACACGCCTGCCTGCCTGCCTGCCAGGAGAGGGTGGTCACCCGCTCTTGTTTTGTGTCTGACTCACTGAAGCCTGGGAGGATGGGCGGCCGGGCCTCTGGGCAGGCGGGGGAGCTGGCGGCCCTCTCCAAGTCCCTCTGCTGGTGGGGCTGCCTGAGCCCCTCCACCTGCCGGCCGAGGCCCCACCCCAGACCAGACCCTCCTCCACGCAGCCCGCACTGCTGTCCCTTGCCTGCTGGCGGTGCACCCCACCTCTTTCGGACTCAGCCCTCCCCTGCACCCCGCCCCCCGGCGCCGAGCCACCTCGGGCAAGTGGCTTCCCTCCTCCAGGCCCCGCTCTCATGTCTCGCTGCTTACACACAGCATACCCTCCATGGGCTGGGGGTACCGGCCTGGGCAGAATTGGAGGGAAACTGAGGCAGCAGAGTAGGGGCAGCTGTCATTGCATTTAGCTGCCAAGCAGGGGAGCCAGCTCCCGGGAGAAGAAGTGAGGTCTGGAATTGGAGGGAGGGACTTGCTCCCCACTGTCCGTTCCCTATCTTGGCAGTCCCCCTGGGGCTTCTGGGTGGGCACAGTGGCCCTAGGAAAATCAAGGCCCGGAGAAGGGACAGGCTTCTTCGGGGTCACACAGCAGCTTGGCCAGAGAGTAGTCACCCAAGCCACACTCTTGTGGGGACTGGGCCTCCCCTATCTGCTCCGCAGGGACAGGGACCTGCCCATTTCCCAGGCTGGATGCCCACCCCATGGGGCAGGGACTCGCTCCTCCCACTTGGCGTCCTGCTGGCTGCGGTGGCTGGGGGCTTCATCCCCTCAATACCGGCAGTGTGGGCCTCAGCAGAGAGGGCGTCCCCAAGCCCAGGCCCGCGTGCCAGAGCTGGTGTCCATCCCTGCTGTGTCTTCATGGAACATGTGGCCCAGTTCCGGGGGGTCGGGCTGGAGTGGCGTTTGTGGAAAGGCGGCGAACAGGATGAACAGGATGTGATCGTTAGGTCAGGGTGGAACCGCGCAGACGGCCCACTTCTCGCGCCGCGCTGGCCCCGTGCTCCTCGGCAGATCCGTCTGGTTTGTCGGGATGTTCAGACTCATAGGCATGAAGCTGACCATCTCCTCATTTCAGCTTCATGGAGAATTTCAGAAATTCTTTCTCGGAAAGAGTACAAGTTGTACAAATTTGAACGAGAGGGAGAGCGAGAGAGAGTGCGAGCACAAGCAGGGGGAGGGGCAGCGGGAGAGGCAGGCTCCCCGCCAGCAGGACCCCGGGATCATGACCCACGGAAGGAGCCCCCTGGCACTCCCAGATGGGCACTTCTGTAGGCGCCTTTGGGGAGTGCATTTTGTCGGTCGTACCCTCGGGGACAGAGCTGCTAGGCCATAGAGTAGACCACTCAGCTATTGGAGACGTGCCAGGCTCTTTCCCAAAGTGGTCGTGCCAGGTCACCCCACACGCGCCTCAGGACGGGTGTCCCATCCCCCGCCCCCCACGCTAGACAGCAGCGGGCGGCAGGTCGGCCTCGTTCCTTTCCTCCATTCCGTGGGAGCGCTCGAAGTGGGGGCACCGGGGAGGGTCTGCTCTGGGCCGGGGGCGTCTCTGTGCGGGGTTCTCCTGGCCTTGTCCCCATGACTGAGCACGCTGAGCTCAGATGTAACTGACCACTAGATGTCTTCTTTGGTGAGTTGCCTTTCCAAGGTTTTCTCGCCCATTTTCCTATTGGATTTTTGGTCTTTTCCTTTTGGTTTGCAAGAAATCTTCGTACTTTCCAGGCAGGAGGCTTCGGTTTGGTTAAGCATGTTGCATGGCCCTGCCCAGCACAGGGCCCGATGGCCGACTCCCTTGGCGCTGCCTTTTGATGATCGGAAGCTCTTCAAGTTGACATAGACCGGTTCCCTGCCAGATCTTGTAGGCCTGGCCACTTAGGCACGCTGCTCAGGAATTGCTGCCCCACCCCCCCAAGTCGTTTCTGTTTATCTTCTGGAAGCTTTCCGGTAAACCTTCTGCTTTGGTCCTACAATCCACATGAAATTGGTACTGTGGCTGGCATAGGGTTGAGATTAATATTTTTCACATGAATAGCCAACGGACCCACATGAGTAACTGAAAGGACCATCCATTTCCCACCTGTGAGTTTGGTTCTGGGATCTTTGATCTGGTCTGTTGGGTTTTGTTTGCATTGTCCTGATGGCTGAGGAGGTTGTCCATCTTTTCGAGTAGGCATCAGTGTATTTTCTTTTGTCAAGTGTCTGTTCAAATCTTTTGCCCATGTTTAATTGAGGTGGGCTTTTTTTTGGTCTTTATCTATTGATGTCAGAGTTTATCTGGAATGCAAGTCCTTTGTCAGATCTATGCATCGCTTTTTCATTTTCTTAAGAATGCCTTTCAAGACCGGAAGCATTTAATTATGATGACATGTAATTTATCACATATTCTTTCGTGGGTCATACCCTTGGTCTAAGAGAACATTGCCTCCCCAGGGTGGTACAGAATGTCCCCTATGTTTTCTTCTGGAAGGTTTATAGTTTTATATTTTACATTTATCTCTCTGATTCATTTTGAATTCATTTTTATGTATGATGTGAGGTAAGAATCAAGGATTTTTTTTTTTGTTTTCCAAACACATACCCTGTTGTCCCAGCACCTTTGTTGAGAAGACGATCATTTTTCTATTGAAATAACTTGGTTATTTTGTCAAAAATCAATCGACTGCACAAAGTGTGGGTTTACTCTGGACTTTCTGTTCTGTTTCATCGATGTTTTATATTTGTATCATACTGTCTTGATTCCACTGGGAGTCAGAGAAAATACCTAGCACGATTAAATTGTCTTAAACTTACTGAAACATTTTATTTATTTTATTCTTTAAAAAGACCGATTTATTTCTGAGAGAAAGAGAGAGAGTGCATGAGAGGGCCAGAGGGAGAGAGAGATCTTAAGCAGACTCCTTGCTGAGCGCAGGGCTGAGAGACCTGAGTTGAAACTAAGAGTTGGACGTTCGACCAACTGTGCTCCCAGGGGACCCCCTTTTTTTCTAAACTTACTGAGACAGGTAGTCAGTTTTGCTGAATGTCTTGTGCACGTGGGGGAGGTGTGTGCTGCTCTCAGCAGGTGGCCAGTTCTCCAGCGGCCAGTTCAGTCTCCCTGATTCGCAGGTGGTTCACCTGTTCCTACCTGTCCTATTTTGTACCCAAGGGAGTGTTGGGCTTTTCTGTCGTCACTGTCCTGTCGGTGTGGCCACTTTTCTGTGTTTTTTGTAACTCTGTTATTAGGTGTATACAGACATAAATTTATTGTGTTTTTTGATTAATTATTCCCTTCTAAAAAGGGTTATTTGTTTGAGAGAGAGTGACAGTGGGGAGGGGCACAGGCAGAGGGACAAAGTCTCAGACTCTGTACCCATTGCAGAGCCTGACACAGAGCTTGATCTCGGGACCCTGAGAGCACGACCTGAGCCGAAACCAAGAGTCTGACACTTAACCAACTGAGCCACCCAGGTCCCCCCGTCCCTTTTATCATTATAAAATGTTAGGATGGTTAGGGTGTGGTGTATACTTTTCTTTCCTTTCACTTGACCTATCTGTATCTTTACATTTGTAGTCCATTTCTTGTAAAGAACATAAGAATAGGTCTTGCCTCTTTAAATCTCCTCTGACAATCTCTCTCTTTTGATTGGAATTTTAAGTCCCTATATAGCTAATGTGATAGTCAACACGATTGGTCGAAGTCCCACCATCTTGCTAATGGCTTTCTATTTTATCTTTGTTCCCCTCTCCCTCTTTCCTTACCATGTTTTAGGATTAATCAAATTCATTTACATGTACATAATTATTCAGGAATATACATTTTACACATGTATACCTACATGTATTATACGTACTTATAGATGATGTATGTTGAGGATTCCATCTCATTTCCGCTGTTGGCTTATTAGCGCTGCATCTTCTTCAATGGCTCCTCTGGCTAACGCTAGGGACTCCGTACCTACCGCACTATGCTGCCTCACGTATAAGGTAAGAACTTTACAACGTTATGGCAACCTCTACTCCCGCAACCCTGTCCTTCAAATCATAGTCTTCATGGCTTTACTTCTACACATAGTAAACTTTACGTTTTGTTACTTTTGTTTTGGGCAATTAATTCCATTTTTCTTTCACAGCTCAATAGCGGGGTAATTATATACCATAAAACCCACCCATCGTGAATGTACAGTTCAGTCGTCCTTAGTAACTTCATGAAGTTGTGTGACCATCAGCACGATCCACTTCTGGGACAGTCCCATCACCCCAGATCCCCCTGGGCCTGTTTATGGTCCGCGCCTGTGCCCAGATGTAACCCTAGCGACATTTACTTCCTTCTGGTAAAATACAGACGCTTTGATCCAACAGACGTGCTTCCCCCACCCCCTTGCTGCAGCCATCACGTGCGGAGCGCATCTACCTGTGCGGTCATCCCAACGAGAGGGCCCTGGGGTGACCGCCTTCCCTGGGGAGCGGAAGGACCGGCCAGTGACTAACGCTGCCGCTGCTTGTCTGGGGAGTGAAGTCTGTTGCTATGGTCCCGTGGCTCATTTTCGTTGCCACCGCCCCTCCTTGGCCACCGTTCACGTGGCCCGCAAAGCGCAAGCTATCTACTCTCTGGCCGTCTACGGGAAAACTTGGCCGACCCTGGCCTCCTACGACCTCGTGTCTTTTAAAGAAGTGAAGACACGGACGGAGGGAAAACGTGTATTTATAGTGCCTGACGCTCCCCGCGTGTGCAGCATTTTCCACATTCTCTGCGTCCTCCCTGCGGACTTGAGTTCGCGTCCGGCGACCGTGATTTTCTGCAACGCTGCTGGTGTGGCAGACGCCCCAGCAGTGGGTTCGCCCAGCCTTTGCTCGCTTGCATATGCCTTCGTTAGCCTTTCTCCGGGCAGGATGGCTCGCTAGACCCCGGAGTCTGGCCTCCCGATGTTTTCCCTTCGGCACTGAGGACGTCCTTCCAGCCCGTGGCTCCCGGGGCACCAGGGGCTGATCGGGCCGTCCTGCCCTTACTGTGCGGCTCATGCTTCCCTTGCTGCTTTGAAAACTTTCTCCTCTCTCCTCCGTTCAGACCGTGATGGGTCGGTCCGGACCTCGGTGCGTTTACCCCGCGGCCACGAGTTCCTTCCTCCTCCCTCCCTGCCCCCGCCGTCTCCCCTCTCTCGGGACGGCCAGGCCGCTTCCGTGCTGAGGGGCTGAATGTGCCCCCACACGGCTCTCAGGCACTGCCACTTCCTTGAATCTCTTTTCCTCTGTTCTCGAAATGGGTTAATTTCTGTTCATTTACAAGTCTTGTGATGCTTTCTCCAGGCACGTAAGTTCTGCTCCTGAGTCTCTGTAGTACATTTTCGACTCCAGAATTTCCACGTAGGCTTTTTACAATTTCTGTTTCTTTATGACAACCTCCCTTCACTGAGCCACAGTATTTTCCATCTCGAGACGTTGGAAGTCCCCCGGTCCCTCCTCCGTGGGCGTTTCGGGGACTTGCCGCGGGAGGCCCTGCTCCCCGGCACAGATCAGACGCTCTGGTTGCTCCGCCCGTCTGGTGAGCTCCGGCTGCGCGCTGGACCCTGTGGGTGAGATGTCGCCGCGACTCTGGATTCTGGCCCCTCGGGGCGGCGAGTGTTGTTTCTCTGCATGTTTGCCTAGTGACTCTCTTGGGCCGGATCTGGGAAGGCTGCCTGGCCTGAGCTCCCCTCGCGCGGGCTCACGGCCACCCAGCCTGGTGTCACAACCTGCCCAGGCCTGCGTGTGCCCCCAGACCCGGTGTCCAGGACGGGTGGCGCGTGCACCAGCACGGCGCAGGGACCGACTCGCCTGCCCCCGCCCCCGGGGCCGCCATCTGGTCTCCCCGCCCGCACGGCCCCGCTGACTCGGCCTCTCTCTGCAGGGTCTGGCCGGCAGCTGCAGCCTGAGGAGCCGGAGGCAGGAACAGAAGAGGACGGCTCGGTAAGTGAGGCCCCTGGAGGATGCCCGCCCACCTCACGCAGCCGCTGCACAGCCCCGGGGCGGCTGAGGGATGCTGGCCTTCTCTCTGCTGCCAGGTGACCGAAGGGCCCGTGGACGAGATCATTCGGCCACGGCCGCAGGGGTCCTCCCCCGTGTATGACTACTCGGCTGAGGGTACCAGCTTTGGACTCCCGGTAAGCCTGCGGGACACAGACCCACGGGCCGAGGGGGGTGCACGTGTGGGGCCACGGGGGGCCACGTCTCCTTCATCGCCCTGCGTGGACAACCCCCTCCCATTTGCGCAGCCACACGGCCCTGCCCTGCTGCCCCCTGGGCCACAGTTATGCCCTTCCCGCCATCCTCTCTGACGGTCCCGCGCCCGGAACCCCTCCCCTCAGCAGGCCAGGACGTGGCTGAGTGTGCACGCGTGTGCGCATGTGGGAAGGAGGCTGTGCTCTGGACGTGTGCGTACGTGGGCTGTCCCTGGAGAGGGCCTGGGGAGGCGTGGGAGCAGGGCTACTTCCTAAAAGACGTGTTCTTGCTGTGTCTCCTTCTTACCTGCACACAAAACCCGTCCTGGGGGTCTGCGCTGGAGGTCAGGCAGCAGCAGGGCAAAGAGTCACCCCCGCCCCGCCCCCCCAAGCCATGAGATCGGCTCCCCTGGCAAACAGGACTGCTCTGGGCCTCCTGGCCTCCTGAGTCCCTCCCGTGCCCGGGGCACGGACAGGCGCGTGACCTCTGGCCTCTGGCTGCAGGACACACCAAGGCGGCGGGCTTCCTCGGGCTCCGGGGCACGGAGGTCCTGGTGGAAGCGAGACTCAGGGGACTCACGGACATTCTCCAGAATGAGTCGACCTCAGGTGAGTGTGGCAGGGCCTGAGGGTCAGGAGGGTGGTCTCTCTGCACGGGCCCCAGCCTGGGGGAGGCAGGGCTGGGTTGGAGCCAGGAAAGAGGAGAGGAGGCCAGGGACGGGCCTGGTGGGGAGGCGGGAGCTCCAGAGGCTGATGTCCCAGGAAGAGCCCAGACCCCGGCCAGGGAGACTGAGGCACGTGGACCTCAGTCTCTGTGGTAGGTACGGCTGCTGCCTGCTTCATACACCAGCCACGGAAGGTGCTGGATTCTGGGGACGCCCAGCGAGGAGAGTGTCCTGCGCAGAGGCAGCCTGTCCTGTCTGCCGTGGCCCCCACAGTCCCGTTGGCTCCGCTGGGCCCGAAGCGTCTGGGTCAGGCTGGCCATGCCGTGTGCTGCGTTATCCTGGGCACTTAGGACCCTCCCGCGCTGGGGCACCTGCCACCTTGCGTGCCGCTGGGGCTCGGGGTGTGTGTGTAGGACGGACAAGGCCTTGGCCACTCTGCAAGCAGGAGGCCCTCGCCTTTGCTCCCTGCGCCCATTGGGCCTCGACAGCTGCTCCCGAGAGCTGGCGGCTGGGGTGGAGATGAGAGGAGGCCGCTCCCGCCGGAGGTGGCTTGCAGCTGGCTCCCTCTGAGGCCTGGACACAACAGCCCGGGCCCTGGCTGGGGCCCTACGTTTGCCCCATGTCACCTGGAGGGGGCACAGGACTCTGGGGTCCCTGTGCTCAGGGAGGGTCGGTCCCCAGCTCTGAGGCCCACGGGGACATAGACAGAAGCTCACCACGGCCCTGACGTACTTGTGTCCGGTCTGTGCAGGAGGCGACAGAGGTGACGCTGACGACCGAGGTGGAGGTCGGAGCCAGCGGCTACAGCGTCACAGGGGGCGGGGACCAGGGCATTTTTGTGAAGCAAGTGCTGAAGGACTCCTCAGCGGCCAAGCTCTTCAGCCTGAGAGAAGGTGCCTCGACGGCCCCTCCCTGGGCTCCCCACGGTCTCCCTGAGGACAGAGGGACTTGGAGGAAAATGGGGCAAACCTGGTGCTCAGGACGGCCCTGCTGAGATGCGTGGCCTCCTCCAGCCGGGGCCACCACCTGTGCGGGGCGGGGTGGCCTCCTGCCCACGTGGGGCTCTGTGGAGGGGGTGCGGGGCTCCTGGTCTGGGGCCTCGTCACCTGGCCCGGTAGACGCGTCTCTAGGGTCCTGGTGAGACCGGGTACCAACCCTAAGGGCCCGCTCTGTCCTTGTCTAGGGGACCAGCTGCTCAGTGCCACCGTGTTCTTTGACAACATTAAGTATGAAGACGCTCTCAAAATCCTGCAGTACTCGGAGCCTTACAAGGTCCAGTTCCAAGTCAGACGGAAACGTCCCACCACAGATGACGAGGACGGGGCCGCCAGGGGGGCTCAGCCGGGCCCGAAGGGCAGTGAGAAGCAGGTGAGGCACCGCAGCCCGGGAGGCCGGGCCCCACTGACCTCCCGACCTGCAGTGCTGAGGCGAGGTGGGGGTCCCACCCCCACTCTCTTCTCCCCTGAGCCCCGGGGCTCCGCTGTCTTGTCCCAGCACCTGCAAGGTCACTCTCCTTGTCTTTCAGGACAAAGATGGGGCCGACAGCTCCACAGAGACGCCCCCTCAGACCCTGGAAGGGAGCGGAGACCAGGAGAGACTGCTCGCCCAGCCCAGGGAGGGCAGAGGCAGGCGGGCCCAGAAGGAGAGGCTCTCCTGGCCCAAATTCCAATCCATAACAAGTGAGCACAGGCTGGGACCGCGGAGGTCCCACAGCTCCTCTGAGGCCGACGGGCGTGGGGACGCCCCTAACATGTCCCCCACAAGCACACACATGGAAGCCCAGCTCCCAGCGGAGGAGCAGGAGCGGAAGGCAGAACCGGACGGTCAGCGCAGGAAGAGGTTCCTGAACCTGAGATTCAGGATGGGCTCAGGGAAGGGCCCGATGCTGGAGGGGCAGCCCAGCCAAGGGGGCCCGGGAGGAGCACTCCAGGTCGGGGTCGTAGAGGAGGCCTGGTCCGGGGAGGACAGACAACAGGCCGCCGAGGACAGTGTGCTTGGCAGAAGAGAGGACCGGATGGCAAAGGGACCGGAGGGGACACCTGCTCTGATGGCAGAGCCGCCCATAGAGCCTGGTGCCCCCACCTTGGGAGCCCTGGGGGGAGGGGCCAGCATGGCGTCCAGGGGCCGAAAACAAGCAAAGGAGGCAAAGGACCAGGAGGACGCTGTGTCCGAGGGGAAGCCTAGGGTGAGCTCAGCTGCACAAGGTGTGGACGGCCGCAGACAGGCAGCCCTGGGCACAGAGGTGGGGATTGCTGGGTCGGCTGTGCAACACAAAGGAGACACACAGGGCCTTCACCCAGATTTCCATATCCAAATCCCCAACTTACAAACACCCATGTTTAAGTTTTCCAAAGAAAGAAAGCAAGACACAGAAGTAGGCAGAGCGCAGCTGCAGGACGACAGGCCGGGAAGGACGGGCCAAGACAGGGAACGGGGCCCTGAGCCAACAGCCCCCAGAAAGCCCTCAGGGCACCTGCCACAACAGGAAGTAGGAAGAGCACAGGGAGCTGAGGCAGGACACAGAGTAGGAGACGAGAAGGATGGGGACAAAGACAAAGGACGGAGGGAGGACAGGAAGACACTGCTCAAGTTCAACATTGTCCCCTTCGGGTGGTCCCCGAGAAAGGAAGTGAGAGCAGCCAGGGAGAAACCCACAGAGGACCTGGACCAGGAGAAAGGAGGCACCGGAACAGAGCCGACACTGCAGAAAGAACACAAGGACATGCTGGGAGATGAACAGGAAGAAAAATTACACACAAGACGGGGACAGCCGTCTGCAATGGACGCACAACCACAGAAGAAAGAAGAGGTGACCCTGGGAGACAAGGAGGTGGCCGCCAGAGACAGCAGGTTCAAGATGCCCAAGTTCAAGATGCCATCCTTCGGTGTGTCCGCGCCGAGCAAGGATTTGGGAACCTCCATGGACGTAGATGTGACCGTGCCCAAGGTCGGAGGCGAGGCCACACTGCCGTCACTGGGTGGGGAGGTGGGAGCCCCAGACGGTGCCGTCCAACTGCCCGCTGCTGATATCCAGCTCCTCGGGAGAGAACTGGAGGTGTCCGTCCCCGAGGCTGAGTTGGCTGTGTCCGGGCCGAAGGGCAAAGCAGAAGGGGACAAGATCAAGGGCCAGTTGCCCACAGTGCAGATGCCCAGCCTCAAGATGCCCAAGGTGGACATCAAGGTCCCCCATGTGGACGACAAGGCCCCTCAAATGGACATCAAGACGCCGAAACTGGACCTGAAGGGCACCAAAGGGGAGGTGAGCGCCCCCCATGTGGAGGCGACCCTGCCCAGTGTGGATGTGGACGCCCA
>ML105219.1:5514-34721 GCA_003697995.1 Taxidea taxus jeffersonii
GGGGGGAGGGAGAAATTTTAGAAGACTCTGCGCTGAGGCCAGAGCCCAACGCAGGCCTTGCTCTCACAACCCTGAGATCATGACCTGAGCCAAAACCAAGACTGGGACACTTAACTGACTAAGCCACCCAGGGGCCCTCAGAAAACGATTCTAATATGAATATTTGTTAAAGTCTTCCCCAAATTCCTAAAGTCCTGAAAGGCCCCCTAACTACCCTCTAGCCTACTCACATTTTCTCTGAAATTGGGTAAATGAACTAGATTATAGAAATAGGTAGTAATAAATGTTTGAATTCTACTAAAACTGTTACAAAATAAAAAATGTTATGGGAGAAAGCTAGTTTCAGTGATTACCATAATCTAATTATTTCAAAAGAGGGAATCTCACCTAGAGGAACAATTAAACCATTTTTAAAAGGGCCTCATATCCCTTGCTAAATTGGCAACTAGAGATTTTTGCTGCGCTTTACTTCAGGGAAAATTGTGTTGTATTTATTTCTATAGAGGGAAAGTAACAAAGTAACGCCACCTTTGGTCCCTCTGATTCTTACTGTTGCTGGTTATCCATTTTCATTTTGGGGTTATTTAGAAAGAAATTAACTCTTAACAAGCTGAGATATTTTTAGTGAGTGGGTAATTCCTCCAAGCATCTGGAATATTCTGGAAAGTTCCAGAATTTTTTCATAGAATGTGGCCTTCAGATTATCATGAAGGAATATC
This sequence comes from Taxidea taxus jeffersonii, assembly GCA_003697995.1. NCBI lineage: Eukaryota > Metazoa > Chordata > Mammalia > Carnivora > Mustelidae > Taxidea > Taxidea taxus. The sequence goes on from ML105219.1 coordinate 6,234, forward strand.
TGTCAAGGCAGCAGGCTCCAATGTATTTTTTTAAATTTATTTATTTATTTGACAGATAGAGATCACAAGCAGGCAGAGAGTGGGGGGGAAGCAGGCTCCCTGCTGAGCAGAGAGCCCGATGAGGGGCTCAATCCCAGGACCCTGAGATCATGACCTGACCTGAAGGCAGAGGCTTAACCCACTGAGCCACTGAGGCGCCGGGCTCCAATGTATTTAACTTGGCCCTTTGTTAGCATGGCTCTACCTCGGAAGAATTTTAGTCCTGTGGACTGTGGACACGAATGTATCACTGGGATCTCTGCCTTCATTGTATGGCTTTTTTTTTTTTAAGTCTGCAAGGGCAGAGATAACTAAATACCACAGACTGGATGGCTTACACAACAGAAGTTCATTTTCTCACAGCTCCAGAGGCTCTAAGGCCAAGATCAAGGTGTTATTAGGGTTGGTTTCTGGCAAGATGGCCACTTTCTTCCTGTGTCCTCAGGTGGCCTTTCATTTTATGCACTAAGAGAGAAAGGGAGCTCTCTGGGGTCTCCTCCTCCTCTTTTAAGGACCCCAGACCTCTTAGATTAGGGCCTCATTTTATCTTATTACCTCCTGAAAGATCCTGTCTCCAAAGCAGTCACCCTGGAGGTTAGGACTTCAAACATATGAATTTGAGGGGGGATACAGTTCAGCCCATAACAATTCTGTGTCTCTCCGCTCTTCTTAGAAAGTCACTGGTCATACTGGATTTGGACCCAGGCCCCTCCGGTATGACCCCATCTTAACTTAATTATGCCTTCAGAGACCTGTTTCCAAACACGGTCCCATGCATAGGGCCCTGGGTTTAGGCCTTCAGCACATCTTTTGGGGAACACAGTTTAACAAGTTAACGTTCTGTCGTATGACTCAGCCATCCTTCTGGGTGAAGGTCATCCATGGGTGAGCTGGGTTGCGACTCAGGGCTGTCTTCCGGACTCGGTCTACACTCACAGTGGCTATTGACGGGATCTCGGGGTTGCACCTTTAAGCAGATGGACCTGCACAGTGAGCTTCAGCGGCTGTAGGGCTTGGTCTATTCCGAGAGGAAGGGCGGATCCAGGTAGACCACACTGCACAGACATTTGCTGGGTAATTGCTTCTTTGGTTCTACCTTCTGCCTGGTGATTACATTGAATCCTGGGGAAAGTTTGCACTCACAGCCTGACTCCCAGCCTGGAGCCCCAGTTCTGCTAATGACTGAATGTATGGCCTCAGGCAAAGTATCTCCCAGTGACTTTCAAAGTGCAGTGGGCAGAATCCCTGGGAGGACTTCATGTGACAAGCCCGCTGGGCCCCACGCTCTGAGCCACTGATCTTGTGAGTCTGAAGTTGACTCAGGCTGACATTTGCATTTTTTTAAAGATACTATTTATTTGTCACACAGAGAGAGAGAGAGAGAGAGAGAGAAAGCACAAGCAGGGGGAGTGGCAGGCGGAGGGAGAAGCAGGCTCCCCGCTGAGCAAGAAGCCCCACTCGGGACTTGATCCCAGGACCCTGCGATCATGACTTGAGCCCAAGGCGGCCGCTTCACCAACTAAGCCACCTAGGCCTCCCAGACGTTTGCATTTTCAACAATTTGCTGCTGATGCTGGTAACGCTGGCCTGGGGATTACACTTTGAGAACCATCATTATATGCCATTGTCTACAAATGAAAATCTAATCAACCAACAAACTTTAAAATCATTTTATTACTAAAAAGTCTTAAAGATGTCAATGTAGAGGAAACAGTAGCCTGGATCCCTGTGTATTCGCTCCACAGCACGGCCAGCTTCATGGGCTTAGGACATGGACACAGGACCCTGTGATCAGAAGGACCATCGGGCTTCGGGTCAGTGAGGAGTTGGCTTGACATTCCCTCTCCTGCCTCTCCCACTCCCTGGGTGCACGCTCGCGCTCTCTCTCTCTCTCCCAGATAATAAATAAATAAACCTTTTTTTAAACAAAAAACTCATTTGAATCTGGAGAGAGGCAGTACATATATTGGATAAAGGCCAGGACGCTGGAGCCAGACTCTCCAGCTGGGTTGGAATCTCTCCTCCGTCCGAAGCTTATCTGCCTGGTGCCCCTTGGTAAACCATGAACCACCACGATGGCCATTGCTTCGGGGCGCTGCCTGGCTCCCACACTGAGGCAGAGCGCTGAACACAGAGTGAGGCACCGGGGGATTGCTCAGGAAGTGCCAGAGCGTCTCAAGATCCAGTAGACTCTGGGACGCCTCAGGGGCTCAGTCATGAAGCGGCTGCCTTCACTCAGGTCATGATCCCGGGGTCCAAGGATCGAGCCCCGCGTCGGGCTCTTGCCCAGGGTGGAGTCTGCGTCTCTTCTCCTTGACCCTGGTTGTGCTCTCTTTCTCTTAAATGAATGAATGAATGAATGAATGAATGAATGGACTCTTTAAAAAAAAAGATCCTGTAGGACAGTTGATAATAAATGATAACAGATATGATAGATCAGGTTAAACAGTTATGACATCAGCCAACTTGACGACATCATCACAGCACGATCATTCAGACGTCCTTCTCTCAGTTGGGAATTGTGCATATTAACTATAGTAAAATACACGTGGCATAAAACATACTATTGTGGCTATTTTTAAATATTTTAATTATTATTTATTTGAGAGAGAGCGCCAGTGAGCAAGGGCGCGGGGATGGGGGAGGAGCAGAGCAAGAAGGACAAGCAGACTCCACTGAGCAAGGAGCCCTGGGCCGTGGGGCCCATCTCACAGCCCTGAGATCTTGACCTGAGCGGAAATCAAGAGTTGGACGCTCAACTGACCGAGCCACCCAGTTGTCCCGATTGTAACTATTCTGAAGTGCACAACTCAGTAGGAAGTACAATCACACTGTTGCGCAACCCACCTCCCAGATGTTTTTAGCCTCCCAAACTGAAACTCTTATACCCGTTAGACCATAACTCCCCATTCTTCCTCCCCAGCCAGCCCTTGGCCACCCCCATTCAGCTTTCTGTCTCTCTGAGCTGGACCACTCTAGATACCTTGTGTGAGTAGGATCATCCAGTATTTGTCTTTTGTGTCTGGCTTATTTCACTGGGCATGATGTCCACAGGATGTTCTTCCTTTTCAAGGAAGGACAGTGTATGAATGTGTGTGGACAGTGCAAGGATGGACCACGTTGTGTCTACCCATTCATCTGTCCGTGGCTAGCCGGGCTGTGTCTGCCTCTTTGCTACCGTGAATAACGTTGCTATGAACACGAGTATTGGTATCACCAATAATCTTAGCCACGATCATCTAATTATTTGCATAGCTCAGGCCTGTACAACCAGAAACTGTAAGGAAAACTCCTAAACCCTGGGGCACAGCCACCTGATGTGTGTGTTTCCTGAAATCCACCCAGCGCCTGCATAGGATAAATACTGTGCTGAGCAAATACGTCTGAAAAAAAGAGCTTATGCCTCCCTCAAGGAGATGTTTTTAGGCTCCAATGGGATCATGTGCTTTGGAAATGGTGAAGGTCTCTATAGGAATATGGATGTTGCTATCAGTTCTCAGCGTGGCTTCTTCTGGCCTCCATTTCCTCCCCTTCGCCGGCTGTCACCGGCTCCACCACCTGCAGGGAAGGGAAGAACAGCCTTGCAGCCCGCTCCCTCCTTCGCGGATTCTCTTCATGTTGGTATTTTGTGATTCTTTAATTTCCTGCCTGCTTTCTTTGTGAGATTAAGGCAGCCAGTCCCAGGGGACTGCACTGTGTGATTTCTGCCCTTTTCCCACAGCCGACCTCAGGGCTGCCCAGCTTTCCCTAATAACTGCTCGACAGTGGGGTCCCCCCCCCAAAGCCACAGATACAGGAAGTCTGTGTCCCAGGAGGTGGGGGCGGGGGGCGAGTGAGCGCCTGTCCATGAATTATTAATGCATTCCATTTGCTATGAGGTTTCAGGGCTAATTAATTATCCTCTTAATAAGGGTTTGCTCATTTTCCTACAACGGCCTTTGAGGTGGCCTCTGGGTGCGCGGGTTTTGAGAGCTGCGCATGCGCTATGGGGCTGGGCCAGGGTCCCCCACCTAGCTTCGACCCCCGGGCTGGGAAGCTGAGCGGTTCTGGGTACCCAGCTGGAAACAAGAGAGTCCTGATGAATTACTCTAGGTGGCTTTGTCGCAGTTGTTGGGTTACCCGGTGACTGAAAAGTCAGCGGAAAACGTGCACTGCTGCCTTACTCTTGGGGCTTATTATGCGTCCCGTGTAGGATGCGGGTCCACCCCCTTTCCTCGCCGGCACCCCCCGCCTTTGAACAGAGAGACGTAGGAGCTGTGGCGCTTAGTTCTCTTATCACGCATGACCCCTCCAATAAAGCGGGGAGCTTGGGGGGAGACTGACTTGGTGGGAGAAGACTCAGGCCAGCCCCAAACAGAGGGAGCCTGCGGCAGCTGGGGTCAGGGTTCGCATTTTCTCCTGCTGACCGGCTTCCGGCCACCCCACAGACGATCCTTGGGAAATGGAACATTCGATTTTTCTCATTCTGCAATCCCTTGCCTTTCCCTAATGCATCTCCCAGGATACCGCATTTTGAAACCCTTTTTTCCTGTCCCTTTTCTTGTCACCCCGTTATTTTTCACCCTTGTTTCTTTAATAAGAAAGCTGCTTTTACAGTGGGGTAGTCCTGGCTGTAGTGCCCTAAAGCTTTGGAGAAAAGAGATCAGTCTTCAGATATGTTAAAATTCCCAAGTCCATATTGCAGCTGTTAAAGAAACCCAACTCCCTAGTCCCAAGGAGTCCTGTAGAATGCACTTACTGTTTCAGAACCCAGTAGAAGGAAAGAACGAATCCTTGGGTCTGACTTTCCGATACGAACGGCATTCTTCTAGACGTTTCTCATTCTAGAACATTTCAGCTTCTATAAATAAAGAAGGAATAATAGAATCAGAATATCTGTAAATATTTCAGTATGTATCTCTAAAAGATAAAGCTTGCTTTCAACACATAACTATGATTTAATTACCACATCTAAAAATATCCAGCCAGTGTCCAAGTGTTTGTAAATGAAATAAAGAATTTAAGCAAGGATCCTCAATGGCCACAAACCAACCACATGAAAAGAGACCACCAGATATTATCGGCTTCCTTTAAAAAAATCTGCAAATAGAGTATTCCTTTAAAAAAACGGAATTCAACTGGATCAAGTCTTTAAATCTAACTACCAGTTACAGGACATTTTGGGGTCAGAGGGACCATATTTACACCACAAGGATGTCTCAGCAAAATCCAGAATGTGGAAAGCTATATAAGGCAAATGACCTGATTCCTTCAACAATAAAAAATCACAAAGAAAAAAAAAAAAACCAAGCCACCAAACAAACAAAAGGAAGAAGAGCCTCTACATTAAAGGAGATTTAAGAGACATACTGACAAACAAAATGCCATGTGCAGACTTTGGACCCCTGCTTCAAACAAACCAAGCATATAAGCATTAATGAGACAACTGGGGAAATTTGGACATGAATGTTATTAGGAAGCTTATGGTATTGTGATCAAATCTGAAAACAGTCATACACACACACATCCGCAGGCATTAGACACAGAAGCATTTAGAGATGAAATTATATGATATCTAGAATTTGCTTCAAAGCAATGCCTGATGGTGTGGACTGGGGGGCTGTTAGGGGGAGGGGAGTGGATTATAAATGAAACCAGATTGGCTGATGGAAGCTTGTGATAGTATTCTTGCTCTTTCTGAATTGGCTGAAGTTTCCCATAATGAAAGGTAGGATGAAGGATGATTGAATGAATGCACAAATAAGTAAAGCCTCTGCCACTCCTCCCTCCAGAAGGGCCCGCATCTAAGAATGATTCTCCTGCTTCCCTGGGCAAAGTCTCCGTCCCTGTGACCTCTGTCTCTCCACGGAGTGCTTGAGACAGCAAAGCCTTAAGGTCCAATTTTCTGCTCTCCTAAGACCCTGAGAACAAGCACCTGGGTTGAGTCGAATCCCAGCAACCTTTAGAAGTGATTCATTATATATTTCATGAAGCAGAATCAAGGCACACCTAAGTATCATGTGGTTCTTAAATACTTAATATTTTTCTCTGTGGGTCTTAAACACATCCATTGTTGTCAGCCCGGCTCACTTGAGTATAGAGACTATGTGATATCCTGCGTGTTATTCAACCTTTTTTTATGAAGATTTTATTTATTTATTGACAGATCACAAGTAGGCAGAGAGGCAGGCGGTAGGGGAGGGGGGTGGGAAGCAGGCCCCCTACTGAGCAGAGAGCCCGATGTGGGGCTCCGTCCCAGGACCCTGAGATCATGACATGAGCCGAAGGCAGAGGCTTAACCTACTGAGCCACCCAGGTGCCCCTATTCAACATTTGTATTATCAACTTGCCTTGAAATGAGGTCACCATGTACATTTAAGGGGTGGAGCTATGTTCTCCCTTGTGCTCCTCCTGTCCATGCTGGCCGCCTAGTTAGTCTAACCGCGTGCTCTCTCCTTTGGCCTGGTTACCAAGCTCCTGTGAATTCTTGGTGCTGAAACCCTACCTTTGATCCCTCTGGCTGCCATCATGGGACCCAGCAGCTACCCCCAGAGTCTGCCGTCCCCTCATTTCACAATAACAGGGAGAAAAGCACATGTTTTGGATCAGTAGAAAAGGTTGTTAATTTTTAAAAGCCACCCCAACTTGAGGATTTTTTTTTAATGGAAAGAATGTAGAAGTTCTTGCTTTGAGATCCTTTTTGATATTTCTTTGTTGTGCTGAGGAAAAAACAAAAACCAAAAAACTTAGCCCTAAATGCAATAAAACCACATTAAAGCATGGAATGGGCAGAGTATAATCATTTCTTTTTAAATCAAAGTAGCTAGTTCCTAGCCTTTAAATTAAAAAGAAAAATGAACTCCCGAGTCCTTTCAGAGACTAGTTTTATTTTAAAAGCAGCATTCATTGCTTTAATAAAAACATGCATTAGTTTAATACTTTCCATATTCTAATTTAAGAAACGTTCATGGGAAATGTTAAAAATAGTCCACTGTGTTTGAAGTGGGAGTAGAGGCTGAAAAAAAATAATAGAGATAACTTTTTAAAGGCAGTTTTGCTTCTAATTATATATTCCTCGGGTTTTTTTAAATTTTTATTTTATTTTTTATTTACTTGATAGACAGAGATCACAAGTAGGCAGAGAAGCAGGCAGAGAGAGAGGAGGAAGCCAGGCTCTCCGCTGAGCAGAGAGCCCGATGCGGGGCTCGATCCCAGGACCCTGAGATCATGACCTGAGCCGAAGGCAGAGGCTTTAACCCACTGAGCCACCCAGGTGCCCCTATTCCTCAGTTTTAATTTTTCTTCCTTTTGTGTTCTCCTCACAATGGGCAGTTCATGGTTTTGCTGCTTATAAGTGCCCAGAATCCACCCGTTTTAACATCTAGGGAATTGTGTGTCTTGACTCACCACTAATTACATCTTTGCTGTGAGTGAGTGTCAACCTCCATGCTACGTCCTCTAATTCCCTGCACATTCTATCAGCAACGTTTGAGCTTCTGCAGAGCGGAGAAGCAGTGCCTCTCACTTACAGCAAAGAGCGCCCTGTCTTGTTTTTAAAGGGATAAGACGAAACTATAGACGATGTTTGTGTGCTTGGCAAAGATTCCTCACAAGCAGTTTGAGAATAACATGATTACTGAAGACCATGTAAACCCACTAAGCATAAGTCATAGAAAATTTCATCCTGTCTCCTTTTTTTTTGTTTTTTGTCTTTTTAAGATTTTATTTTTTCATCTAACAGAGAGAGAAAGAGAGCACAGGCAGGGGGAGCAGCAGAGGGAGAGGGAGAAGCAGGCTCCGCCCTGAGCAAGAAGCCTGACACAGAACTCGATCCCAGGACCCTGGGATCACAACTTGAGCAGAAGGCAAACACTTAACCAACTGAGCCGCCCAGGCACCCATGTCTCCTTTTATAGAAGCCGCCCCTGGCTGATTAGGGTAAGGCGATGCTGTTCTTAACTTCAGCAAGCGATTAACATCAGCGATTGTGCTGTCGATCGGGAAATGTCAGGCTTGTGATAGGGAGATTTTAGAGAAGTTAAAATAAGGGGACTCGAAACCTTTATACAGTGGTGGAGCATGAACATAGGGGGGTCTCTGGGCAAATATCACACGCAGGGCTTGGCCCCGACTCCCCTGATGATGTAATGTGAGATGAATATGAGCACACAGGAGGCATTTAGCAGGTCTGCTGGCGACACAAAGACCAGAGGGATGCATACAGTGATAGAAGACAACCCAAGAGTTTCAAAGGGTGGTGACCGCTCAGGACACTGGTCCAATGCTAACAGGAAGAAGTTTAATGAAGATCAATGTAAATGATTAAAAAAATGTACCCGGGACTTGTTGTAATTAGGTATGGTAAGACGTGTAGACAGAGTAATGACTGTTACAAAGGCAGAAGTTTTTAGTATTCCGCACCTTTCCTAGACACAGGGGACATAGTCCACCACGCCAGGCCCTCCATGGGGAGGCCCTCCAGAGTCAGTCAGGAGACAAAGGGAACAAGGAGAAAATGTGGGCAAGAACCTGTATTTTGGTTTCCTTGGGAAAGTCAAGGCAAGGCAGGATGGGCTGGTTTAGGGTTAGCTAGTTTGAGCGACTCTAGTGGGCTCTAGGGTAGAGGAGCTCTGTCCCTGCTTGTCTGGTATGTGGTCCAGGGTGATTAAGACACAGGAATAGGGGCGCAGAGGGGGAGAGCCCAACAGAGGAGGTGGTTGAGGGTGTGGGCTCTGGATTACTTGGCATTTGAAAGTTGAGCTTGCAGACAAACTGACTCTCCAGAAATCGGCTAGACCTGGGAGGTGTGGTTCCTCCAAGGTCAGCAAAGCCCCAGGATGTCAAAGCAGCGGAGGCAGAAACAAGAAAATGTGATTGTTACATAAAGAGGACACATGAATCTCATGCTGGGCAAAGAATGGGAAAATCAGGCTTAATTCATGTGACAAAATCTAGGCTTTGGTTTGGTTTGGGTCATGGTTTAGGGAATCCATAGGGTGATACTTTGCTCTTCATGTCCCAATTTGTCACCACCCAGGTCCCTGCTCAAAATGCACCTCCTTGGGGCGCCTGGGTAGCTCAGTCAGTTAAGCATCTGATTCTTGACTTTGGTTCAGGTCATGATGTGAGGGTCATGAGATCGAGCCCCACGGTGGGCTCCACACTCAGTAGGGAGTCTACTTGAGATTCCCTCTCTCCCTCTTCTCCCTCTGCCCCTTCCCCCATAAATAAATAAATCATACCCAAAAAAAATCATCTCCTCAGAGATATCCTCCCTGACCACCCTGTAAAATACTGCTCCCCATTCCTAGCTACTCCCTACAACATTTGACTTTCATGTCCTCCTGGCACTATTTTATTTACCTGTCTGCTTGTATGACATCTGTCTCCCTTGCTAGAATGTAAGCTGTTGTTCACTTCTTCCTGCCTCACAACCCTGCTACACAGTAGGGGCTCAATAAATTTTTGGCAAGTGAAAAAATGCAGAGCTAAAATAAGGGTAAGTGTAAAGCCCTGTTCTTCTATGTTGGTGGCTGGGTTTAGGTCCAGCTGAGGTTTGGTTCTCGGGAAGGGTCTTGCTTTCAGCAGCAGCCAGATGGGGAGGGAAAATCCCCTCCCCATCTGGTAAGAAACATAAAGAGTGTATAGGACCCTGGTTTTCTCAACCCAAATAATCTAAAGAAGGCTTGGGTAGAAGGCCAGGCCTGGACAGCACTCTTTGGCTTAGCCCTTGACCAGCCCAATTTGGTCTGATTGTACCACCGTCCACTTATGGCTTGCTGGGTATACATGGGGATCAGCCCCTTTGGCTTGCCTATAATGCTGGTCCCATCCAAAATGATCACTTCCATGTGTCAGCTGGACTAGGCTATAGTTACTCAACCTGGACTAGGTTAGTCAATTAACTAAACTAATGATCTAGGTGTTGGCTGTGAAGGCGTTTTGTAGGTGGGATCAACATCTCTAATCAGCTGATTTAGAGTGAAGGAAATCACCCTTGATAGCCTGGGTGGGCCTCACCCAAGCAGTTGAAGGTCTTGCCAAAAATCAGAATTTCCCTGAGGAAGAAGAAATTCTATCTCAGGACTGCAGTGTCAGCTCCAGCTGGAGAATTTCCAGCCTGCTTGCCTGCCCTACAAATCACATAAGCTGGTTCCTTGAACGGAATGTCTTAACACACATACGTGCTCTGTTTCTTTGAAGAACCCTGACTGATAGGCTGCCCCTGGCTTTTGAGGGACATATGCTCCAGGAGGCTCTTTTTTCTGGACCCCACCTTCGGAACACACTGTCCTTCTCATTCTTGCCTGATTAAATCCTGTGCATTTCTGTGGGGGCTCAGCCTGACCACCTATTTGCGGGTTGAACAACCTCATTCCAGTGGGAGGAGGGATTGAGTCTGTCTTACCCCCCCTCCCCCGAATATCTAGCTCCCTGCAGCACTAGCAAATGGTAGGTCCTCTTAAGTATTCATTGAATGCATACCTGGTTGCAAATTTACCCACACTCTTCAGATGTCCAAAGAAACCACTTTCTTTAATTTACTGCAACCACCCTGATCTCCTTGTGAGCACTTCACTCCACTGACTGGTAAAAGGGAAAACATTAAATTCTACTTCACGGTGTCATCCTCTTCTCGGTTGAATACTCTCTTTCCCGTGGGGGGAATTAATATACAAGAAATAACAAATGTTTCTAGGGGCAAGAACATAATAAAAGTGCTCCCCCTTTTCCTGGAACTCAGCACTGTAGATTGACTTTTGTAGCTCGTAATTTCTAGCTACTTTGTTTGTCTACACTGGACATTAGAAACATTGTTTTTAAAGAAATGATCCCAACTAAATGATTTAGAAGCCACCTCTAACCTTGTACACTGACTTCAAAAGACACCCTTTAGTTTCTTTGGTTTTCAGTTCCCATAAAATTCATATAGTTATGAATTTTCTAATTCTCAGTTATGTTTTCTTAATATGTCAACTACCATAACATGAAATTTCTGCTTAGGTTCTTTGTGAAACACTTTTAAAAATTCTGATTAAATTTCAAGATTTTCTAGGAAAAGTGCTATGAACCATTGCAAATTGACATTGACTATTCCATTTTAAAAGCACTAAAATGGAATCTTCCATTGGTGATTTTTTATAGGCTTTATGGAGTTTCGATACTTCATAAAGACTTTTTGTAAAAAGAAAGGAATCTTTTAAATTACTTGATTTCCTGGGGATAAATGCTCAGATTTTTCAACTATGTCACTTTGATACTGACCTCCTCCCTTTTCTTCCTGCCTTCATGGTGTCTCAGCTCGGACGCCATAACAGAATACCAGAGATGGGGGCGGGGCAGGGGATGACCTAAACAACACACATTTACCTTCTGGCAGTTCTGGAGGCTCCAAGTTCAAGTTCTCTAGTGAGAACCCTCTTCTTGGCTTCTAAACCGCCACCTTCTTGCTGTGTCCTCACATGGGGGGCAATCGATGTAGGGAGAACTGGTAAGCCACTAAAATGTGATTGACCTCCTGTGGCCTTCTGGAATGACATGCTGGTGCCTAGCACAGGACCCGGGCAGGCAGCTGTCTCATTTGGTTCTTCTCTGGGCCTCTGCCGGCCCATGGATGATCTCTGAAGCTCCCTATCCCCGCAGGCCCCAAGCACCTAGGACCTCTTGTAAGCATGCCTGGGCCGTGGGAAGATTGGAACCCCTCCCTTCCCAATGCAGCCTCTTCACTCACACGCTTTGCTGAAAGTCATCTCCATCCAAGAGGGGTGCAGGGTCCCAGGCGATACCTAGGAAAGTGTGCCACTGGCATTGGTATTCCCAGGGGTCTCTGTTCTCTCTTCATGTTTCTGTAATGTCAAAGGGGGAAGAAATGCTCCATTTCTAGCCTCTCCTTCCCACATTCCAAAATCCTCACCCCTGTTTACGAGTCTCTTGTGCAGAGCCACGTAAGTACAGCAGGCCCAACCACTCGGCTGAGGGGGCCTTCTTACAAGGTTTGCCTTTGGCTGGCATCTGGAAACTTAGATTTCTAGAAGGTTCCCACCATGAACTGGTAAGGGTGGTTCACTGGTCCCAAACTATTTCTATAAATGATATGGTATATGCCAAACACCCTATTTCCTTCTGGAAGCCTGGGATTTAGATATATGTCAGGAAGAGGATACTATGGAATCAGCCCCCAATAAAAACCCTGGGCACTGAGTCTGTAATGAGTTTCCCCAGTAGACAACTCTTTCCACGTGTTACCACAATGTGCTGGTAGGGAAGTAAGCATGTTCTGTGTGACTCCAAGAGGCAGAGGACTCTGGAAGCTTGTGCCTATCTTCCCTGAATTGCCCCCACGCACCTTTTGCCTTTGCTGATTTTGCCTTGGATGCTTTTGATGTAACAAATCGAAGTCATGAGTATGACTATATGCTGAGTCTGTGGGTCCTCCTCTGAAATCCCTGAACCTGGGAGTGGACTTGGGGACCCCCCCCCACTTACACACAGCCCTACCTCGTCTGGTCCAGGCACTTGCTGACCTCATCACCCACTGCCCTACCCGGTCCTCTCCCCGGGGCTCACGAACACATGCCGCTCCTTCTGTATGGAATGCTGTGCCCAACGCTGCCTCCCTCACGTAGCTCAAGCCTCCGCCTTGAGCCCATGCATCAGGAGAGCTTTCCCTGACCACCACAATGCAGAATTACACCTGCCCCATCGTTCCCTGCGCCCTCCCCCAACTTGCTTCTCTTGTTACGTTTCTATCCATACGTTCCTATTTACTAGTTTCTGGACTGACTGTCTTCTCCCAACTGCCTGCCCTAGAACAAAACGTCCATAGAGCAGTAATGTTTTTATTTCCTTCCTATTTTGAGCAAACCATCCCGGAAGGACGACTGCATGAGATAACATGATCTCTGGGATTTGTTTTAAACTTTATTATATTAAAAATATATAGAGGTTGCCTGGGTGGCTAAGTGGGTTAAAGCCTCTGCCTTCGGCTCAGGTCATGATCCCAGGGTCCTGGGATCGAGCCCCGCATCAGGCTCTCTGCTCAGCGGGGAGCCTGCTTCCCCCTCTCTCTGCCTGCCTCTCTGCGTACTCATGATTTCTCTCTCTCTGTCAGATAAAGAAATAAAATCTTTTAAAAATATATATATTTATATATATGGTGCCGTGCCCAAGAGCACCAGGAACTCCATGGAGAAACTATCAAATGCAAAATGTATGTTTGAGTTGATGCGATGATTACATGATAAAGATAGTTACTGTGTGATAACTCTACAGGTATTTATATGTCTTTTCTAAATTTACCATGAAAAAATTCAAACAAAAGTATAAAAATAGTAGAATAAGTTCCTAGCACATGGAATGTAGAGTGGTTATCACCAAGATTTTGTCACCTTTGGTCCCTCTTTTTCCGCTTCACTGTAATATTTTCCAAGCACATTTCAGATTTCATGCCATTTCACTCCTGCCTACTTCATCATGTGCCTCTAAAATTGATGGGCATTTTCTCAAATCACCACAGGTCATTTATCACACCTACCAAAATTAACAATAATTCGTGGAATCGTAATACCCAGACCATAATAAGAATTCCCCGGTTGTCTTAAAAAGCATCTCTACATTTGTTCTGTTGAAATCCAAATTCACATGAACTCGCATATGTCCTTTTGTTCTGTCTCTTGAATCTCTGCTAATCTAAAACAGTCCCCTTTCATTTTTTGGTCATGCCATTTGTTGCGTAATATGGTATTTTTTTTTTTTTTTACTAAAATGTTTTTTTCCGAAACACAGATTAGAACAAATGGGGAACAAACACGGAATTTTCATGCACGGTGGAAATATAGTCTGGTTAAAAACATGAGAAATGCAGAATGAGGGAGAAAGGATCTCAGTGGTTTCTTGCTCAGAGCTCGCTATGTGGGACCTTGGCCAAATTACAGTCTGCTTTCTGCTTCTTTAAAGATAATTTTTTAAAATATTTTATTTATTTATTTGACAGACAGAGACCACCACCAGCATCTAACAAAGTACATAAATTAAAATCATTATTATCTTTGGGGCACCTGGGTGGCTCAGTGGGTTTGATTGCCGGCCATGGGATCAAGTGAGGAAAGGGGGGGGGGGGGGGGGGGGCGGGAAGCAGGCTCCCTGCTAAGCAGAGAGCCCAATGTGGGGCTCGATCCCAGGACCCTGGTATCATGACCTGAGCCAAAGGCCGAGGCTCTAACCCACTGAGCCACCCAGGTGCCCCAAAGATAATAATGATTTTAATTTATGTACTTTGTTAGATGCTGGTGGTGGTCTCTGTCGCTGGGATGTTTAGCCTAGTGCCTGGTACCTAGGAGGCTCTCTGTAGACTGTTGAGAAATAAGACAATTTCATCAAATGATACTCTGGAACATGACAGCAGTGTTGGGTCTTCACATTCAATGTGAATGTCAGAATTCAGTCATCAGCTATGGTGAAGTGGGATGGAGGGGCCGTGTTTCCCTTCTCAGTTTGGCGCTTTAGCCATGGGTCGCCAGGCAAATTCTAATCTCTCAAGTCTTGGTTCCTTATCAGCAATGCTTGACAATCATCCAACTTAAAGTACAACCATCTTTTTCGTGAATTTTTCCCTGAAGCCCCGTTTCATATAGTATGGTTTGGAAAAGGCTATCCTTGGACATCAGGTGACTTTACCCTCAAAAGAGGTGATTGCATCGGAAACCTGTATTTTGTTCATTGCATGGCTTTCCTGTTTGCCAAAAAATTTAAGGGCTGCAGCATGTCTCAGGTGTGAAAAGAGGAAACAGTAACAGAGTGGGAACATGCCGAGCACATTAATTAGGACTCTCTGACAAGAAACAGCACATATCAGCTCTGGCTAGCTCCCCTTATGATGGGCTTGGGGTACCACAAGGAATGTGAAGGCCAGGATCCAGTTGGTCTTAGACACGGACCCGGGGGTGGTGAGCAGCAGAGAAGCCAGGAACTCCTGTTTTGGATTGAATTGTGTCCCCCAAAAGATTTGTTGAACACCTAACTCCTGGAGCCTGTGAACAGGACTTCGTCTGGAAATAGGGTCTTTTGAGATCAGCAGACAGAGAGGGAAGAAGGCCGTGTGAGGAGGGGGGTAGAGACTGGTGTGATGTCTTTACCAACCAAGGAGCAGCAAGGTTGCCAACAAACACTGGAAGCAAAGAAAAAGGCAAGCAACAGATTTACTGTAGATCTTCAGAGGGAGCATGGCCACGCTAACTCTGGCCTCCCAGCTTCCAGCCTCCAGAATTGCGACACAGTAAGCTTCTGTCGTTTTAAACCATCCGGGTCCAAGACGCTTTGTTCTGGAAGCTCTGGGAAATGAATGCATCTTTCTGCCTCTTGCCTCTGCTTCCCTCTGAATATCTATGGCTGTCTCCTTTCATCCTGCAAACTCAAGGTCTCTGCTTCCTAGTTCATGGGGTGGAAAACAGTTGTCAACAACAGTTTCCAAATGTGCACGATATGCAGTGGAGAGAGACTACGTAGTTCCTTCACCCTGCTTCTCCAGATTCTCAGGGAAGGGACTCAGGGTCCTCTCGGATTGAGTGCCCCTCTCAGGCCCATCGAGTGCTGCCCAGTGGGTTGGGTTAGGATCTGTGGAGGAGGTGTGGTCTGACGGTCAAGTACTCCAACAGATGTCTGCCAGACACCCGGGTTCAACCGAGGACGGGTGGGAGGCCACATGCCACTAGGGTGTCCCCCAGGAGCCCAGTCTGTGAAGTGTGACAACCCCAAGGAGGCACAGACGACTGACCAGGCCAGGCACCCCTTCCCAGCAGAATCTTCTCTTTGACCCCACCCTCACTTTTTCTTTTTAAAGAGGATGTTTTGTTTACATAAATGCTTTAGTTGTATGATTTTATTTAATCCTCCACAAAGCCCTGTGAGAAAGCAGTTTTCGTCTCCACAAATGCAGAAACAGAGGCTATGAAAAATGAAGTCAGATGTGCAGGGTTACGCTGCTGATATGGAAACCGTGCAAAGATAACGCATAAATATACGAGAATTCTGATGAATGATGGGAAGTTGGATAGCATCAGTTCTGGGGTCTATGAGAAAACTCTACAAATTCTGGGAGTGTTGATTCATAATCCAGTAGCAATATTTACTTTTATCAGTATCTTTTTTATAAATACCTTGAAGTACTTCTCATATATTCTCATCGGACTTTTATATATTATCCTAAGGTTTTTCAATAGAATACAAAGCACATATATTTTTAAAGATTTTATTTATTTATTTGACAGAGAGAGATCACAAGTAGGCAGAGAGGCAGGCAGAGAAAGAAGGGGAAGCAGGCTCCCCACTGAGCAGAGAGCCCGATGCGGGGCTCGATCCCAGGACCATGGGATCATGACCTGAGCCGAAGGCAGAGGCTTTAACCCACTGAGCTATCCAGGCGCCCCAGAATACAAAACATATTTTTAAAAAGACAAAATAATGCTTATGTTCTAATCGCCCAGAACTACTGGTTTTGATGGATATGTATATCAAATATTTTTATTGTTCTTTCTTTTAAAGTCCATTAGAGCTACTTGAGAGGGGATCCCTTGAATCTTACCACTTCTATCAGGGCATGGAGCTTTCTGCCTATTTTTTTCCAGGAAGGGTTATTTGGTTGAGGTCAGGTTTTGGATTTCGTTTTGTTTTGTTTTCCTACCACTTACTTTGTGGTTTCCATGTTGTTCCCATGTCCTCCTCCTTGGCTGTTTTCTCAGATTTCTTTAAGACACACAGTTTTGTGTGTGTGTCCCAAGTGTGGTTTTCAACATAGGACCCATTTTATGGGCCCTTCTTCCATGCTTTGGTGCCTTGATCCCTCTCTGCTCCCCAAACTGGGTCCCAAATATTCTGCTTTAGGGGAAAAAAATTAGTTGAGGGACACAAAAGATAAAGACTATTGTCTTCATTAACCAACAAAGAGGTGATGAGATCAAGGGGTCAAGCAACATGCCCATTTCGTTACTGAAACTCACCCACCTGTCTTAAGGATCCTCATCACTAGACTTCTGCTATGTCTTCGTTTACCCATCATGACTCCCCTGCAAAGGCAGAACAAGGGAATACAGTGACAACCGCAGAAGTTCTATGGTGGGATTTTGCCACTGTGGCATCAAGGAAAGGCCAGGAAGTGACATCTGCAGGTGATACCCCCATCTGATGCTTCTCAAGTCATCTCAGCCCACTTGGTGTTCACTAGCTTTTGAACAATATGCCCAAGAAGCTACAAGCCAAGTCAGTGGTCATTCAGGTGGACCCTTCAGTGTCCCTAGAAGACAGCGTCTCTTTACCAGGCAGGACTGGACACCGAGGGGGCTGGGGTGACCCAGTCTCTGTCACAGAATGGGGTGAGAAGTTAAATGAACACAAAGGCTAAAGGAAAACTCATTTATTTCTTGAAGCAGTGTTATGAGCTAGGTTGCATCCTCCTAAAATTCATATGTTGAAGTCCTAAACCCTTGTACCTCAGAATGCAACTCCTTAGAGTTTTTAAAGAGGTGATTCCATTCAAATGAGATCATTACGGTGGGCCCTAATCAGATAACACCGATGTCCTCCTAACAAGAGGAGATTTGGACACAGACATGCGCAGAGGTAGGAAGACATGAAGGAAGGAAGAAAATGGCCATCTACCAAATAAGGAGAGAGACCCCGCCAACGACTTGAGTCTGAGGACTTCTAGCCTCCAGACTATGAGAAAATTCATTTCTGTTGTTTTGGCCCCCCAGTCTGTGGGACCTTGTTACATCAGCCTGAGCAAGCTCTCACACAAAGCTGACCCTCTCCACTGGAGGAAGTCAGAGGCTGGCAGAGCCCAGAGGATCCACTGACAGACCAGATGTGGGTGTGAGGGAGCTGGTTAGGGGTGGGGTCAGGACCAAGGATGACTCCAGGTGGTTTGGTAACTGGGAGAGTGAAGTTGCCATTTATTGAGTTGGAGATGACTAGGGAAAGGAGGTTGGGGGACAGATGTGTTCCGTGTTGACCATGCTGAGTTTGGGTTGTCCATTCAGTATCCAAAAGGAGACTCCAAGAGGCAGCTAGACTTACAGTGTCAGGGGAGAGACCCAGTCTAGAGTGAAAAATTTAGAAATTGCTGTGGACTGAATGTTTATGTCCTCCCCAAACTCATATATTGAAACCCTAATCCCCAAGTGAGAGTATCTGGAGATGGGGTTCTAGATTAGGGAGGTGATTAGATTGGATAAGGTCATGAGGGGGAGCCCCCAGGATAGGACTCATGCTTTCATAAGAGGGGGAGAGAGACACCTCCCTCTCTCTACACCAAGGAACCAAGGAAAGGCCAAGTGAGGACACAGCAGGAAGGTGGCCATCTACAAGTCAGGCAGAGAGCCCCCAGCAGGAAACAGATCAGCCAGCACCTTAGCCTTGGACTTCTAGCCTCTAGAATGGTGAGAAATAAACAGCTGCTGTTGAAGCTGTCTGGTCTGTGGCACTTTGTCATGGCAGCCTGAGCTGACTTAGAAGTTAGAAGTATCTAGGTGACATCTGACACCAAGGACCAGAGGAGTTCACCAAGGCAATGAGTGAAGTGAGATGTCTGAGGACAGGCTGGGGTCTCCCAGGGCTTGCAGTCAGGAAAAATGAATTTTTCTGATTTTCCTGCTCCTGAGTTGTCCACAGTAAGCGGGATCTATGCCATATGGAAGGAAGATGGATGTTGTGACAAAGAGCCAATTTTGTAAGCCCCATATTGCAACGTTTGTTTGTTTCTAATCTGATGCTAACTTAAGTATCCCCCAATGGTTAATGAAGACAAGAGTCTTTATCTTTTGTGTCCCTCAACTGATTTTTTTCCCCTAAAGCAGAATATTTGGGACCCAGTTTGGGGAGCAGAGAGGAATCAAGGCACCAAAGTATGAGAGAAGGAAATTTGTTCGAGATATGCAGATTTTCAAATGCTGAAACCCCAATTATGTTTAATTATGTTTAATGTTCTGTAGCAGCAAAAGAGAGAGAGGTAGTGCCTCCAAAGGAAATAAGAAAAGAGAAAGGATTTCCTCAAAGCTACAAAAGAAAGAGGAGCCTGCGGTCCCACAGGCAGTGGGAATCCTGCCTCACCTGTGGTCCCCAGCTTTGCCAACAGTACCTCTGCCCCTCAGCAGAACTGTAGCCCAGGCCAGAAATGTGGCCTGCAGAGGGTCTCCCTAACATCTTGATGCTCCCCGACCTGCTGGAACTCTATTATCCTGCAAGAGGTGTGGAGGAGGGAGTGAAGTAGCACAACCCCCACCCCCCAATCCATACCCCTTGCGGGGGTGAATTTCTTCCTGCCTGGTGGGATGAAGTTTGGAATAGAAATTTATTTCGATGATATTTTTTGCATGCCTGAATTTGGAAACAAATATAGGGTTGTTTCTCCTGTGGAACAAAATCAAAGTCTGTTCATTCTACCATAGGAGAAAATCAAAGTCACAAGTTAATTACAGTGCGGATCTCTTTTGATGGCTGATTTGTTAGAACTGAAGAAAGATGTAGGAATGTTCAGCATCAAATGACATTAAGATGGTCAATGAGATCATTTTGAGGCACTAGATGGTGGAAAGTTATTTGGATGACTAGATCGCAAACACTGAAATGGGAGAATTTTTGAGAAAGCGAGAGGCCCTTCCTTGGAAATGATTTAAAATAAGAAATTGATATCCTCTGTCCTTCAAGAAGCCTGGGGGATTGACTAGATGCCATTAGAAAATCCTTATTCAGTTTTCTAATTTACACCAAAGGAAACCCAACTAAATAAAGGGGTAGACATACATAAAGTTCTCAAGTCAGAAAAGGCTTTAGGGAAACAATAAAGCATAAATCAGAAAATTTGTCCATTTAGGTTGCAGAAAAAATGCTGAGAGTCTCAAGATTGAATAGGGGGAAAGCATAGTTTCAAATTTTGGATAGTTAGCTCAGTTTGGAGAAGTGTAATGCCAAGAAAATGTGAGAAGTTTGAAAAGGTTGTTTAAGGATGGATAATGACGGTGTAACTGCACACCAATACTCATAAAAAGGAAACCTAGCAATATTGGTAGAAAGATGTCTATAGTCATAAGAGCATTTTGAGCCAGACATCCTAGTTCCTCTGCTCTTTCATCTTTCATCCTTAGGTTATGATTTGCATATCGTGGGCATCTAATGGATATTACAGGAATGAATGAATGATGGTGTATGAGGACCACTGGGGCACGTAAGCAGTGTGAGTTCCTTTTGTCAGGGGCAGAGGGCTCCTACTTCTCTGCCTGTCCATTTGTCTACCCACCTTCTTGCTCCTCCAGGGGAATCACTGACTTAATGGGTTGTATGGACAGCAGGTGGGACCACACACTCTGAGAGGCTGTACTTCTTCCGTGCAGCTGGTGGACCACAAAGGATATGAGTAAACAATCATAGGGGAGGAATTATGAAAGGATGTTAAATGTAGGAAAAGACGTACAAGTTCACAAGTAAGGAGAAAGACAAGCAAACCAACATGCACTGACCTATCGGTTTTCAACCTATCAGACCTGCAACAAAATTAAATGTGGGACACACACCTCCCCGCCCCTGTCCTCTCTGGTGAGGTGGTGGGGAAGGAGGAACTCTCAGACATTGCTGGTCTCAGTGTAATTTGCAACAACCCTCTGGAGAGCAATTTCACAATTTCATCAATATTATAAATGCTAAACCTTCTGACCCAACAGTTCTGTTCCTTGGGAAATTCTCCTGTAAGGTGTATTCATGCTTGTGCCAAATGGCACAGATAGGGTTATTCGTGGGAGCACTGGGTCTAATACAGGATAGGAAACAAATGTCAATAAGTCATTTTAAAAATCATTTCTGGTGCAGTGCACCTGGGTGGCTCAGTCAGTTAAGGTGTCTGCTTTTGGCTCGGGTCATGATCCCAAAGTTCCGAGATTGAGCCCTACATGGGGCTCTCGGCTAACCACCAGGAGTCTGCTTCTCCCTCTCCCTCTGCTGCTCTACCCCCATCCCCCACCCTGCTGCTGCTCTCTCTCTCAAATAGATAAATAAAATCTTTTAAAAAAAATAAATAAAAGTAATTTCTGGTGCATCCATATAATGGAATACCAGATGTAAAAAAATGAGGAAGCTCTTTAAGTATTGATATGACATTATTTCGAAGATTTTCCCGAGAAAAAAAATAGCATCAAGTTCTACATTTTCAATTTACAAAAAAGAAGAAGGAGGAGGAGGAGGAGGAGGGGGAGGAGGGGGAGGAAGAAGGAGAAAAAAAAGAATGTAATCTGGATTGGTTTGAATTCCCTAGAAAGATAAAGAAGAAACCATTGGCAGTGGTGCCTCCCTGGGGGTCGGGGGGGGGGGTGTGGGATGAGAATTGAACAATGAGGGGTCAGGGTAAGAGGAAACTTGAAATATCTCTTCGAACAGAATTTGACTTGGAACCGTATAAAGTGTTCTTTTTTGAAAAATTACAACAGGACGATGACATCACACTCAGTTGCCCTTGCTGGGGCTTCGTATATCTTGGGGGGACCTGGAGGGGTGAGATCCCACCATTGGATTTAGGTTCTGAGTTAAGCCTCTCCTCCAACCTGATCTCCCTGAGCTCAGGATAGGTCTGAGGTCAGTTGTTCTTTGCAAACAGACTGCACATTAGATTTTCCTAAGGAGCTTTAAAAAATTCCCCAGACCAGTTACACCAGGATCTCTGGGAGGGATAAGAATGTCAGGGGTTTTTTTTCAGCTCCCCACCTTTAGGTGACTCCAATATGTACACAAGTTTGGGAACCAGTGGCCTATGTAAATTATAACTTCCTCGTTTCATACACTTACTTCCTGGGTCTCTCTGTCCCTCTGGGACTTTACAGGTACCTGGGGTGACCAGCAGGGAGTGTCCAGGCATTTCTAACTCCCTTACCTGAGACATCTGTCACTAGATATTGTGAAAAACAAACAAAAAGCAGACCCCCAAACCATCTGCTAGAATATTAGAGTCCTCCAGTTAGAATCAGCTTGACAAATCAAAGATTAATACCAGGTTCATATGTTCCATGAATTTAGAAATTCCTTACTAAGCAATTTGTATTAAAAAAATAATATATTAGAATATACAGCAAAGATGTTTTCTGTTCATGCAAAGCAAGAGATCTATATAAATTGGGCAATTAATTGGGCGATAATAGGATTGATACTAATAATGTCTTCCAGTATTTTAGTCTTCTCTATTTTAAAATTAACATATAACATATTATTTGTTTCAAGGGAACACGTCTGTGACTCATCAGTCTTACACAATACTCAGCACTCCTCATAGCACATACCCTCCTCCCCAATGTCCATCACCCAGCTACCCTCTACTTCCCACACCCCTTGACTCTAGCAGTCCTCAGTTTCTTTCCTGAGATTAAGAGTCTCTTATGGTTTCTCTACCTCTCTGGTTTCATCTTCTTCATTTTTTCCTCTCTTCCCCTATGACCCTCTGCCTTGTTTCTCAAATTCTTCATATCAGTGAAATCATATGATAATTGTCTTGCTCTGATTGATTTGTTTCATTTTACATAATACCTCTAGTTTCATCCATGTTGTTGCAAATGGTAAGAATTCATTTTTAATGGCTATATAATACTCCAACGTATACATATACCACATCTTCTTTATCCATTTATCTGCTTATGGACATCTGGGCTCTTTCCATAGTTTGGCTACTGTGAACATTGCTGCTATAAACATTGGGGTGCACATTACTTTGGATTACTACATTTGTATCTTTGGGTTAAATACCCAGTAGTGCAATTGCTGGGTCATAAGGTAGCTCTATTTTCAACTTTTTGAGGAACCTCCATACTGTTTTCCAGAGTGGCTGTACCAGCTTGCATTCCCATCAACAGCGTAGGAGGGTTCCCCTTTCTCTGCATCCTCGCCAACACCTGTCATTTCCTGACTGGTTAATTTTAGCCATTCTGACTGGTGTGAGGTGATATCTCTCTGTGGTTTTTGATTTGGATTTCCCTGATGCTGAGTGATGTAGAGCACTTTATCATGCGTCTGTTGGCCATTTGGATGTCTTCTTTGCAGAAATGTCTGTTCATGTCTTCTGCCCATTTCTTGATTGGATGATTTGTTCTTTGGGTGTTGAGTTTGATAAGTTCTTTATAGATTTTGGATACTAGCCCTTTATCTGATAGTCATTTGTAAATATCTTCTCCCATTCTGCCAGTTGTCTTTTGTTTTTGTTGATTGTTTCCTTTGCTGTGTAAAAGCTTTTGATCTTGATGAAATCCCAATAGTTCATTTTTGTCCTTGCTTCCCTTGCCTTTGGCGATGTTCCTAGGAAGAAGTTGCTGTGGCTGAGGTCGAAGAGGTTGCTGCCTGTGTTCTCCTCAAGGATTTTGATGGATTCTTTTCTCACATTGAGGTCCTTCATCCATTTTGAGTCTATTTTTGTGTGTGGTGTAAGGAAATAGTCCAGTTTCATTCTTCTGCATGTGGCTGTCCAATTTTCCCAATGCCATTTGTTGAAGAGACTGTCTTTTTTCCACCGGATACTCTTTCCTGCTTTGTTGAAGATTGGTTGACCATAGAGTTGAGGGTCCATTTCTGAGTTCGCTATTCTCTTCCACTGATCTATGTGTCTGTTTTTGTGCCAGTACCATACTATCCTGATGATGAAAGCTTTGTAATGGAGTTTGAAGTCCAGAGTTGTGATGCCTCCAACTTTGGTTTTCTTTTTCAACACTCCCCTGTCTTTTTGAGGTCTTTTCTGGTTCCATAAAAATTTTAGGGGGACGCCTGGGTGGCTCAGTTGGTTAAGCAGCTGCCTTCGGCTCAGGTCATGATCCCAGCGTCCTGGGATCAAGTCCCATATCGGGCTCCTTGCTTGGCAGGGAGCCTGCTTCTCCCTCTGCCTCTGTCTGCCACTCTGTCTGCCTGTGCTCGCTTGCTCTCTCTCCCTTTCTCTCTGACAAATAAATAAATAACATCTTTTAAAAAAATTTTTAGGATTATTTGTTCCATTTCTTTGAAAAAAGTTGATGGTATTTTGATAGGGACTGCATTAAATGTGTAGATTATTCCAGGTAGCATAGACATTTTCACAATATTTGGTCTTCCAATCCATGAGCATGGAACATTTTCATTTCTTTTTGTCTTCCTCAACTTCTTTCATGAGTACTTTATAGTTTTTTGAGTACAGATCTTTTACCTCTTTGGTTAGGTTTATTCCGATGTCATTCCAAATCTCATGGTTTTTGGTGCAGTTGTAAATGGGATTGACTCCCTAATTTCTCTTTTTTCTGTCTTGCTGTTGGTGTATAGAAATGTAACTGATTTCTGTGCATTGATTTTATATCCTGACACTTTACTGAATTCCTGTATGAGTTCTAGCAGTTTTGGGGTGAAGTCTTTTGGGTTTTCCACATAAAGTATCATCTTACCTGCAAAGAGTGAGAGTTTGACTTCTTTGCCAATTCAGATGTGTTTTCTTTTTGTTGTTTGATTGCGGGGGCTAGGACTTCTAGTACTATGTTGAACAGCAGCAGTGATAGTGGACATCCTTACCATGTTCCTGACTTAGGGGAAAGCTTTCAGTTTTTTCCCAATGAGAATGATATTTGCTGTGGGCTTTTCATAGATGGCTTTTTTGATATTGAGGTATGTGCCCTCTATCCCTACACTGTGAAGAGTTTGATCAAGAAGGGATGCTTTATTTTGCCAAATGCTTTTTCTTCATCTATTGAGAGTAATCATATGGTTCTTGTTTTTAATTTGATTAGTGTACTGTATCACACTGATTGATTTGCAGATATTGAACAAACCTTGGATCCAAGGAGTAAATCCCACTTGGTTGTGGTGATTAACCCTTTTAATGCACTGTTGGATCCTATTGGCTAGTACTTTTGTGAGAATTTTTGCATCCAAGTTCATCAGGGATATTGGTCTATAATTATCCTTTTTGGTGGGATCTTTATCTGGTTTGGGGTTCAAGGTAATGCTGGCCTCATTAGGTGAGTTTGGAAGTTTTCCTTCCATTTCTATTTTTTGGAACAGTTTCAGAAGAACAGGTATTAATTCTTCTTTACATGTTTGCTAGAATTCCCCTAGAAAGCCATCTGGCCCTGGGCTCTAGTTTGTTGGGAGATTTTTGGTTACTGCTTCAATTTCCTTGCTAGTTATGGGTCTTTTCAGGTTTTCTATTTCTTCCTGGTTCAGTTTTGGTAGTTTATAAGTCTGTAGGAATGCACCCATTTCTTCCAGATGGTCTAATTTGTTGGCTTATAGTTGCTCATAATATGTTCTTATAATTGTTTATATTCCTTCAATGTTGGTTATGATCTTCATTCATGATTTTATTTATTTGGGTCCTTTGTCTTTTCTTTTCGATTAGTATGGCCAAGGATTTACCAATCTTATGAATTTTTTCAAAGAACCAGCTCCTACTTTTGTTGAACTGTTCTAATGTTCTTTTGTTTTCTATCCTATTGCTTTCTGCTCTGATTTTTATTATTTCTCTTCTCCTGAGGGATTTAAGCTTTATTTGCTGTTCTTTCTCCAGCTCCTTTAGGTGTAGGGTTAGGTTGTGTATTTGATACGTTTATCGTTTCTTAAGAAAGGCTCCTAGTGTTATATACTTCCCCCTTAGAACTGCCTTTGCTCCATCCCAAAGATTTTGAACAGTTGTGTTTTCATTTTCATTTGTTTCCATGAATTTTTAAAAATTCTTCTTTAATTTCCTGGTTGACCCATTCATTCTTTAGAGGATGCTCTTTAGTCTCCATGTATTTGAGTTCCTTCCAGCTTTCTTTTTGTGATTGAGTTCGAGTTTCAAAGCATTGTGGTCTGAAAATATGCAGGGAATGATCCCAATCTTTTGGTACCAGTTGAGACCTGATTTGTGACACAGGATGTGATATGTTCTAGAGAACGTTCCATGTGCACTAGAGAAGAATGTCTACTCTGTTGCTTTAGGATGGAATGTTCTGAATATATCTATGAAGTCCATCTGATCCAGTGTGTCATTTAAAGCCCTTATTTCCTTGTTGATCTTTTGCTTGGATGATATGTCCATTTCAGTGAGAGGGGTGTTAAAGTCCCCTACTATTATTGTATTATTGTCAATGTGTTTCTTGATGTTGTTATTAATTGGCTTATATAATTGGCTGCTCCCATAAATATTTACAATTGTTAGATCTTCTTGTTGGATAGATACTTTAAGTATGATATAGTGTCCTTCTCCATCTCTTATTAGAGTCTTTGATTTAAAGTCTAATTTGCCGGGGTGCCTGGGTGGCTCAGAGGGTTAAGCCTCTGCCTTCAGCTCAGGTCATGATCCCAGGGTCCTGGGATCAAGACCCACATTGGGCTCTCTGTGCGACAGGGAGCCTGCTTCCCCTTCTCTCTCTGCCTGCCTCTCTACCTACTTGTGATTTCTGTCTGTCAAATAAATAAATAAAAATCTTTAAAAAAATAAAATCTAATTTGTCTGATATAAAATATAACTTATCTGATATTTCTTTTGATGTCCATTAGCGTGGTAAATTGTTTTCTACCCCCTCACCTTACATCTGGAGGTGTCTTTGGATCTAAAATGAGTCTCTTGCAGACAGCATATTGGTGGGTCTTGCTTTTTTTTTTTCAAGAGTCTTTTTTCTTGGGGCGCCTGGGTGGCTCAGTGGGTTAAAGCCTCTGCCTTCGGCTCAGGTCATGATCCCAGGGTCCTGGGATGGAGCCCCGCATCAGGCTCTCCGCTCAGCTGGGAGCCTGCTTCCTTTCCTCTCCCTCTGCTTGCCTCTCTGCCTGCTTGTGATCTCTGTCAAATAAATAAATAAAATCTTAAAAAAAAAAAAAAGAAAAGAAAAATTTAACAACAACAAAAAAAGACTTTTTTCTTTTTTTTTTAAGGTTTTATTTGTTCATTTGACAGAGAGATATCACAAGTAGACAGAGAGGCAGGCTGAGAAAGGGGGAATCAGACTCCCTGCCGAGCAGAGGGCCTGACGCGGGCCTCAATCCCAGGACCCTAAGACCATGACCTGAGCCAAAGGCTTAACCCACTGAGCCACCCAGGCGCCCGGGTCTTGCTTTTTTATCCAATCTGATACACTGTGTCTTTTGATTGGGGCATTTAGTCCATTTACGTTCAGGGTAACTGTTGAAAGATAGGAATTTAGTGCCATTGTATTGCCTGTAAGGTGACCTTTACTGTATATTGTCTCTGTTCCTTTCTGGTCTATGTTACTTTTAGGCTCTTTCTTTGCTTAGGGGAGCCCTTGCAATATTTTCTGTAGGGCTGGTTTGGTGATTGCAAATTCTTTCAGTTTCTATTTGTCTCAGGAGCTTTTTATCTCTCCTATTTTCAATGACAGCCTAGTTGGATAAAGTATTCTTGGCTGCATATTTTTCTCATTAAGTACCCTGAATATATCATGCCAGTCCTTGCTGGCTTGCCAGGTCTCTGTGGATAGGTCTGCTGCCAATCTAATGTCTCTACTGTAGGTTACAGACCTCTTGTTCCAAGCCGTTTTCATGATTTTCTCTTTCTCTTTGAGATTTGTAAGTTTTAGTATTAGATGTTGGGGTGTTGACCTATTTTTATTGATTTTGAGGGGGTTCTCTGTACCTCTATTCTTTCCTTTTTAAAGATTTTCTTTATCTCAGAGAGAGCACCAGCAGGAGGGGCAGAGGGAGAGAGAGAAGCAGGCTCCCCACTGAGCAGGAAGCCTGGCCCGACCCGGGGCTTGATCCTACAACACATGAGATCATGACCTGAACCGAAATCAAGAGTCTGCTGGCCACTCGACAACTGAGCCACCCAGGCCCCCCTAGTATTTTATTCTTTATAACAGCTTTGTTGAGTTAAAATTCATATAAAAATTCACCCATTTTTTAAAGAAGATTTATTTATTTATTCTAGAGAGACATGGGTTGGGGCAGAGAGAGAGAAAGAGGGAGAGAATCTCAAGTAGACTCTAAGCAGAGCTCCGAGCCCAACACGGGGCAAGATCTCATGACCCTGAGATCATGACCAGAGCCAAAAGCAAGAGTTAGACAGGTAACTGACTGAGCCACCCAGGTGCCCCCAGTTCACTCTTTTACAGTGTACAGTGCAATGGCTGTTAATATATTCACAGAGCTCCACAATCAAATTAAGAATATTTCATTACCCCAGAAACCCCAGACCCCTTAATAGTCAGTTCCCATTTCTCTAATTCCTCTAATTCCTCTCTATTTCCTCTAGCCTGAAGCAACCTCTGACTTTCCTGTCTCTGTAGATTTGTCTGTCTCTGAGCTTTCCCATAAATGCATTCATATAATCCGTGGTCTATGGTAACTGGCTTTTCACTGCAGTGTGTTTTCTAGGTTCATGGGTGTTGTAGCATGTCAGCACTTCATTCCTTCTTATTGCCAAACACTGTTCCATTTATAGATTGGTCACATCTGGTTCATCCATCCATCATCTGATGGACATTCAGGTCGTTTTCACAT
>ML105220.1:11329-29310 GCA_003697995.1 Taxidea taxus jeffersonii
CATCCTTACCTTCCTTCCATCGTCCGAGTTTTAGCACTGATAATTCTGTGTGTCTCGGGAGCCCCCCTAGTCTGGGGCAAACTGGAGGTCGGTCACCCTCATAGAGGAAGATACAGTGACTTTCCCCGGTCTCTGGTCTCCCGCAGCGGGTGGGGCTTGGGCTGGGAGCTATAAGGGAACGCTTTGCTTTATTTAAACGCCCTTGAGTGTTTCTAAACTACTTAGATTTACAAATCACTGTAGACTTATTCCAACTCTGCCTATTTAAAGACCCGAAGCCTTTCCTATTACTCCCAATGCAAACTGCTTTAATTTGGGGGTAGAAAGGCTAGGAGTTCTGTGAGATTTGTTAACTGTGTACCTCTGCGTCTTAGTTATGAACTAGCTCACCAGCTGCCTGTGGAGACATGTTTTTAGAAGCTGGATTATCCCCTATTTGAGGAATTAAATGTCAGGTTTCCACTGTTAGGGCCCCAAAAGAGATGGGAAGGAGTCGCAACGGTGAATGTATGCGCTCAGACTTAGGAATCGGAAATCAAATCTAAGCCCTCGATGGTGGTTGTGGGTCAGGACCGGTGAGTCCAGGGAGGTCATGAATTACACAGTTTTGGGTTCCGTTGCCAGCTTTGGTGTTAAAGACTCTGGAGACGATTTCCTTTGTACTGCTTACCTTACCTGATACATGTGTGGATGATTTGAGCTAACACATTTTAAAGTTAATATACAGATATTTGTCAAATGGTCTATGTGTCGTTTACATAAAAATATTTCGGCGTAAACAGCGTAAGGTGTTTGTATACCTTTAGTTTACATCCTAGGGGCCTTTGGTTCACTTTGGAGTCACTTCCCGAGAGTCTAATCCCTAGAGAGGACACCCGCGCTCCATAAATGCCTCATCTGTTTCTAGGGGTCATGAGCAGGAACTTCTCTTCGGCACAACGCGCCTTGGCCAAGCCACGTGGCTAGCTTGAAGTAGCACGTGGGGACCGCCACCCTCGGAAGAGCAGGCTCTGAGGCCCTCAGGACGGAGCCGCCCATCAGCCCAGCATCTTCCCTGTACCCTGTGTGGAGAGCAATTTGTGGGGCCGACTTCTTCCTCCCCAGCCTCTCTGCTTTCACGGAGGTCTCAAATCCCCTGAAGAGATGAAAGGCTCGGCCCATCCTGCTTTACGGAGACTGCATTTGCTCAGAGTGAAATTTTCACGCTGTCTTTGGAATGCACGGGGACAAAGTGTAGGGAACTCTCTGAACTTACAAAAATAGAGCATAGGGCTGCTTGGGGCTGATCGCTAATGCACGCTTTCATGTTTGTCGGAAGGGACTCTAAGCCTCATGCTTGTGACGCTTTCTGGTGGTGGGTTGTGGGGGAGGGGACATACCTCCCAGCTGCCGCTTTGGTCCAATTATTCCTTTAGAAATAGCAACAGTTAACAATTGCGGCAGTTGTGGACTGGTCAGATTGCTTGAAGGCATTTTGCAACAGCATTTTAAAAATTTTTTCATTTTTTTATTCACATATAATGTACTATTAGCCCCAGGGGTACAGGTCTGTGAATCGCCAGGTTTACACACTCCATAGCACATACATTACCCAACATCCATAACTCCACCACCCTCTCCCTACCCCCCTCCCACCGGCAACCCTCAGTTTGTTCTGTGAGATGAAGAATCCGGTGCAACGGTATTTTTAACGTCGTTTTCCCCCTCCCCACACACTTGGATGACTTACTCTATTCTTTTGCAAAAGACCTACTTTCGGCAGGTGGATCTTTGTGCCTTGGACTCAGGGTGATTTCAGTCCAGCGTTCACAGAATGAAAGAACACGGTGCCCGGTGGTGTCTGGTTAGGGCAGCTCCCTGTCTTTAATGTCCCATCCCACACATGTGCCGAGCACCTCTTCTGTGCTGGGAAAGGATAAACCCACGGGAGTAGAAGTGGGGAAAATCAGCACCAGTCTCTGTGTTTGAGGAACTTCCAGTTTCGTGGGACGAGGTAGATAAGGAGCAATGATTTCTCTTCCCACTCGTGGGATGGAGACTGTGCTGCCAAGAGGAACATCACAGAGCAGGTCGGTGGGGTAGGCGGTGCACAGTGCAATTTAAAATCTGGTCAGAGGTAGAATTAATTAAGTGATTCCCCTGTTAGGGGAGAATCATTTCATCAGGGGGAATATTTATGTAAAGGTCCTCGGGTTAGACTCTGGTTTGTTCCAGAAATAGGCATGTGACCGGTTTCTCTGCAGTGGTCCGGGGAAGGACCTAGGGAACGGGGCAAGAGCGGTTATTGCCAGGGGCCTTAAAAGCCTTTATAGGACTTCGGCTTTTCCTTTAGGGGAATGGAAAGGCCTGGAAGGATTTGAGCAACACAATCTGGTTTGCATTCTTAAAGTATATACTACGAAAGGCGTTTTTAACCTGGGTGTCGTCCCTGGATCAGCAGAATCAGCTGAACCTGGGAGTCTCTTGGAAGGGCGCACTCGCAGACCTCACCCCTGACCTCCCGAATCAGAACAGCCGCCTGTTTTCACCAAGTCCCCTGGGGAGATCGAATACAGCACGCCCAGGTCACTTTGAATATGTTTGATAAACAATGAATAATTTTCTTTACGTAACTACGTCCCATGTCTACTAAGAAGGACTTATTTATCCGAAATCCAGATTCACCTGAGTGTCCTATATTTTTGTCTGCTAAACCTGGCAACCCTCCCTCAGGTGATTCTCATGCCCACTGACGTCTGAGAACCGCCGTTCTAGAAGCTGCTGATGACCCACCCAGGGCCCTTCGCCGGGATGGCAGGGTAACGGTCCCTTGCACGGTGAGTGCTGGTGGCTCCCAGGGGCCTCCTGTGCAGTATTGCCCCGAAGTCCACAGCTGACCAGAACCACCCTTGGTCCAGAGCTAGTGACAGAGACTGTTCTTGTGTCACGAGCTGACAGCTCTGTCCGGGGAGTCCTCCCCACTGGGGATCAAGCTGAGGCCAGACTTTACTGAGACCCCATCCTGGCTCTGATCCATCTCCTTGCATGTTCTGTGTCCCCCACGCCCTGCAGATTTTTCCCGCGAGAGAACTCCTTCAGTATGTGGTGAGCCTCCAGATTCCTTTTGCAGGCTCTGCTTCTAGGGGCCACGCCTGAGATAAGGGGTCAGTCCTTGAGTGACCTAGAGGACAGCCTCTTGAAGCAAGTGGGAAGCAGTGAGCTGTTAGCTCCTTAGTGTGCGACCCAGTGGTCTTAGAGGGGTGCTTAAGGGGAGGGGTCGGGTTTGGGGTAAGTTTGCAAGTGCAGCCAACAGGACCTGCTGGGGAGTTGGGGGGGAGCCAGAGAGCAGGAAGCCAAGGTGAAATCTATGGGGTTTGCTACTTACACTTACCCAAGGTGGGTAAGACCAGGAGAGAAGATTTCTAGGGGAAAGACCCAGACTTCACTTTTTTTTTTTTAACATGGTAAATTTCAAATGCCTTTAGCCCACGCAGGCAGGTGTGTCGGAGAGTCACGCGGGGCGACCAGGCTGAGGACAGGAGAGTTTGAGCACTTTCATGGGCAAATAGCCTTTAACGCCATGTTGTGGGTCAAGGTCACCCCTGCACGGAGTCCAGTGGGGGTGTGGATAGAGAGGTCCAAAGACTGCCCCTGGGGGCTTTGTTACCTAGAATCATGACAGTGATAATAGATTAAAGGAAACGGAGGAATTGCTGAGAAGGAGGAGGAGGAAAGTCAGGGACCCGTGCTGTTGTGCTGGAAGGCAGGTGAAGACATCTTTGCTGACGGAGAGAGCCCTCTAATCGGCTGGTTCCCTTCTACACGGAGACCACGCTTGCTGAGGTCGGCTGGCTCTGCTGTGGGCGCTAGGACGCTCCGCCCACGCCCATGCTTGCACCCTCACATTCACACACCCTCACACTCCTGCATACCATGCTCACACACTCACATGCTCTCGCTCACCACTTACTCACATGCCACATGTACACACTCACACTCTCACCAGACTACACTCGTGCTTTCACACTCGTCCACCTACCATACTATACACTCACACCCTTTACACACTCAGCCCTTCGTGTGCCACACGTACACACCACACTCATGCACACATGCTCTCACATTCCACTTGCACACTCATGCTGTCACGCACACGCTCACACATCTCTCACACTCTCAGGGCCGATGGCCACACCGCGCCCGAGAGCGTGTCCTCAGCTGACCAGGGTGGAGGAGGGACAGTAAGAGGACCATGTGGGAGAGGAGAAAAGGGAAGGGGGGACAGAAGGGGGCAGAGAGATTCAGAGATGCTATGCCGCTGGCTTGAAGACCTGGGAAGAAGCCACAAGCCAAGAAATGCAGATGGCCTCCCGAATCTGAAAGAGACAAGGACGCGGATTTGACCCCACAGCCTGCCGAGGGAGGACAGCAGGTGTATCAGAGTCAGAGAAGAAGAGGTGTGCTGTCAGAAGTGCCAATTAGGATGTTGGGGCCAGAGCAGGGAAGGCAGGTGCCTTTAGAAAATGGGAAAGGGAGCTGACTCTCCCCTGAGCCTCCAGAAGGAAGACCGTCTGCCCACACCACGATTCCAGCCCCCATGAGGTGCGTAATAAGACTTCCGACCCCCCAGAACTGTGGGAGAATAATTTTGTTTTGTTTTAGGGCACTAAATTTAAAGTTGTTACAATAACAAAAGGAAACAGATCCAGAAGGAGCAAGACCATCTCAGAGTGGCTTTTCCATATGAGGGGAGAGCAAAGCAGGGGCACAGACTCGGGCATGGGGCCCACCTCCCGCCCTGCTCCCTGGGCCCTCCGTCAGAGGTGAGGGCTGCCCCGTGTCTCTAACCGGAGACGCCGCTCCTTCCCTGTGCACCAGCTGCCTGGCAGCTGGCCTGACCCATAGGCCGTCCTGGACTCTCCCGTCTCATGGCCCTTTGCATCCCCCCGGAGGGGGCATGAGCGTGATGTGCTCCGTTGTCTCAGGAGGTCCATCTCCTGCTTCTAAGTGGGGGCCCTTCCGTGGCTGTGGGGTGAGTCCCTGTGCTCCTAACATAAATTATTTCTGCTTCAGGTATTACAAAGTGGCACTACTTCACCTCTGAGGAATTCAGCCTCGGAAAAAATAGCCAGAATACGAATTATCACCGGTTACTGAGGAAGGTTGTCTACAAAACAACCCGAGAGGGCTTGGCCTTCATCAATGTGTTGTTTCCTCAAGTTCCCAGTAGCTCCGCAGCACACAGAGGGATGTTTTGGGGGGTAGACCTGTTTGCTCGTGGGTATGTGTCTACAGGGACAAAGGGCCTGACAGGGAGCCCGGGAGGACTCCGTACACCGTGGGACACCGGCAATGGGAAGGAAACGAAGACGGGACCAAAGAGGATCAAGGCTGGAATTCTGCACCGTTGAGACTCCCTACATCGGGGCCTGTGTGTGTGGCCCTCGTCTCTAAAGCCCACTTCTCTCATCTGCAAGCGGGGGCCCGGAGTCTCCCCGAGCACCTTGCACACTCGGTCGAGGGCGGCTCTGGCGTGCGCGGGTCAGCCCTCCCTGGAAGATGGACTCGGCCACGGGGAGCATCTCTGCGGTCAGCCTCCAGCCTCTGCTCCTCGGGGACCCGCCCCGGAACTGCTCCCAGGGCGACTGAGCAGAGTGGGGAAGCCAGAGCTAACCCGTTTCTCTCCCTGTGCAGACAGGATGCTCTCTCTGGGTCTGCTGATGGCCCCGAGGAACCTTTCACAGAGCCACGTGGGGCTGTCTTTCTAGTTAATGTCCTTTCCTTCCCTGTCTCCCTCCACAGAGGTCAGCCCGTCCCGCAGTCTGAAAGCCCTGCCCACCCGCAGGGGCTCCTGTCCCCATCACGCCTCACAGACACCCCTCACCCCCTTAGAAAGCCCCGGGCGTCCCTTGTGAGTGTCTGCTTCCTACGGACCTGGCCAGTCTCACCTCCACGTGGGGAAGTGCCTGTTTCATTGGTGTGTGAATCCGTGAATCTTCGCAAGGGGAACGCACCCGTGTAAGCAGCACACGGATGGAGAGAAAGCCAGGACCAGCGCGGGGAAGTCCCCTCTCATGTCCGACGGTTTCTCCCCCGACCTGAGAAGAACCACCCTCCGGAGTGTTGTTAGCAGGATCGTGAAACTGACGCCCAAGAAGAGATTCCAAGAAAGAGAAAAGCAGCTAGAAGCCGCTCCCCTGAAACAGATGCGGACCCCTTACCAAGCATGAGCGGCTTGAATCCAGCCGTACAGCTCCCCCCACCGCCTTTTATTTGTAAATAGTAACACATCTGGAAGCTTGGCCTCTCTTGTAACTATTCTTTCCTAATAAACAAAATTTGAAAGCTTTGCCAGGGCCTTGGAGCACTCTCTCACCAGGGATCCGTGATGGCTATGATGGCTTCGTGGCCTGTCCCCTCGGCGGCCGAACAAGTCACCCAGCCCTCAGGAAAGCGCCCAACTAGACTGCCCTGAAAGTGTCCGTTGTCCTCCCTAATCCGCGGCCTTTGACTGCGGAGGGTTATCTTGAGCGGGCCCGACTCAGGGACGACCTTAGAGGAGTGTTCACACTTTTCCTGGGGGGAAAGAGGGAGGCTCCCGTCTGTGCACAGGCCTGTGGGGCTCCAGCCTGCCTGTGATCCCTGAAGCCTGCCCTGCGGCCTCCACACCTGCTTGATGGGCCCCTGCAGCAGTGCGAGAACTCTCTTCTTCTCCCCCTCCCTCTCCTCCTCTCCCTCCCCCCTCCTCCCGCTCTGCCCCTCCCACTCCCCTCCCTCTCCCTTTCCCTCCCCCTCTCCTCATCTCCCCCTCCATCTTCTCCCTCCTCTCCTTCCCGCTCCCATCCTAAGGGCTCTGTTTCTCTGATGGAACCTTGGCTGATACAATGACTGTTGTGGTTGCCAAGTCAATTATTCCTCCTGCAACCTTTCCAAAGCCTTTGAACAGATACTTTTATTTTAGACAAAGTCATACTCTGAATTGCTCGTTTCACAGCCGGAGTTGTGGAAAGCACCAGGGTCAGCAGAGGGAAGTTCCCAGCCCACCCATTTTACCAACTGAACGTGTGATCGCAGACAGGTCGCTTGAATTCTCTGGTCTGTCTTTCGGGGCGGGGGCGCCAACCCACCGAAGCGGTGTTGGCTGTGCTGCTCTCGGGCCGGTGCCGCCCCCTCCCCGCCCAACCCCATCAGAGCCTGTCAGAGGACAGAGATGCAGTTTTGCAATTTTACGTGCTCCGTTCAAGGCTTCTCTTTTCTTCGATGAGCTCTTCCATTCATCATGTCATTTCGGACTTTTGGCTTTTTGCCCAAGCTGAAAAAAGAAAGAAGCAGTTTTACAAAGATGAGTATAGTAGGGATCAGTTTGGGGACGCTAGGGGCACGTCAACGGCTGGTGACAAATTGCATGTTCCGTACAATCGATGACAAAGCTCTCGATCTTATTATTTCGTACTTTGGATTCACTTCACTTGCTCAGAGTCTCCAGAACATGAATAATGACCCTTTTGCAGTTTAAGTGTCTAACATTTATTTGCTAAATGAGAATACATGAAAAAATCTTAAGGATCATAAGGGACAAAATGGAAATTTTGGACTCAAGCTGGTGGCCCAGGAAGGGGACAAGGTCACCACTCCACACTCCAGTCCTGTGCGACTCCCCGGATTTCCAGGAAACTTTTCCTTCTGGGGTTTTTTCCTCAAGCTGTCCCTCAGACAGTGCAGCCTTTCCCTCCAAGCCCCTGACTCTGGCCAGGTGAGCTAATGCCCCCGGCCTCTGATTCCTACCGCGTAAGATGCAGCGAGGTCTGGGGAAGATGATCCTCGTGGTGCCTTCGTGCCAGCTGGGAAATTGGCTGAGCATGAAATCTGGATATGAAATTTCAGCATCACCTTTCTTTGAAAAGTGGAAAACAGAGTAATGAGAAAAGTGCTTGGGTTATTATTTGAAAATGAGGGATTGGGAAGATTGATGTGTTTGCCCAGAAGGAAAATAAGCTTGGATGTTGGGTCTGTAAAGTGTAACCTTTATAAAATTGTGAATTTTTCAAGAGGAAGGAGTGATGTGCTCTGGGGCTGGTTGCTTGACTTGAGGCGTAGGTTGTATTTCTAGCCCATGGCAGGACTGAGAGAGCGGTGAGGCAGGGCGGCCCGCAATCCTGTGTTCACCATTCCAACACACACACACACACACACACACACACACACACACACACACACTGCGCCCCCGCCATCACGGCCATCTTGTTCCTTCTCCTTGCCATCTGGGTCAACCTGCTCACCCCGTCTTTGACTCCCCATCCCGGCTTTCCCCTTTGTTCTGTTGGCTCACAGGCTTCTTGTGCCAGCCAAGTGAATGCTGCCTTCTGCCACAACCCCAGGAGGAATGGCGTCGGGAGTGAGTTAGATGCTTGCTGAGTCTGCTGCCATGGATAAATGGGTTTACATTCAACGGCTATTTATCACATACTCACGGGGGGGGGGGGGGGGGCTGCACTGCCTTGAGGCTTTTGAATATTCCGTATCACAACAGCCCTGTGGTTCGGTGTAGGGGGCTGAATGGTGATCCCCCCCTCCCCAAAAAAGGTATAACCCCATCCCAGTCCCCACAGCCTGTGAGCCTTATGTGGAAAAGGGTCATTGCTGCAGATGTAGCGAAGTTAAGGAGCTAGGGATGAGATCATCTTGGACTATCCAGGGGGTTCCTAAATCCAATAAGCGTGCCCTCAGGAGAGAGGCAGGGGAGGGTTGACAAGGCACAGGGTGGTGAGGTGGCCCCCAGCCCGGGAACACCAGGAGCCTCCAGAAGCCGGGAGAGGCAAGCAACTAGTTCTCCCCTACAGCCTTTGGAGGAAGCGTGGCTCTTATTGGGCTTTGAATTTCTCCTCTGGCCTCAGAACGGTGATAAGATAAATTCTGTTGTTTTGTGCCACCCGCCTGTGGTAAGCTATCACAGCAGCCCTCGGAAGCTAATACACAGACACCCTCCACGGACGCCATCACCAACAAGAACTCGGACGCCACTGGGGTCGGGGTCTCCTCATACTTATGGCAACAGGATCACTTCTCCAAGTCCCACTGCTTTCTTCCTACTGGAAATTTGTTTTTCTTGTGTGTGTGTGTGTGTGTGTGTGTGTGTGTGTGTGCGGCCGTCTGCCCCCAAGCAGCGGTGTACCTTCAGGAAAGCTGACCCCTACCACAGGCACTGGGCTTTGCCTTTTTTCTTGCAAACCAGCCTCAGGCCTGCTCTGGCTGATGAGTTATCAGGAAAGGGCTGGTACGCCTTCGGGGAAAGGAGTCTTTGAGCTTAATAGTGAAGCAGGAGGTGACACTTTTCTTCCGCAAGGTGTCAGTGGATCCTATGTGAAGCCGAGAAGATTATAAGCAATTGTTCCCGGGCTTGAGGGGAAAGTTGACCCTGAAGATGAGAGAATGGACACTGCAAAGACCAGGTCCTCGTGGCCATCTTTAAGGCACTGCAGGTGTGTTACCGCTGGACTTGATCCTGAGTTGATAAAAGTTTTTAGTTTTCATGCTGGTTTGACCAGAGATTCCTTTATGGGCTGCCAGAACCTTTCTGACTGGCCGAAGGCTCCCCACTGCTCTCCTGTCTCCCGCTCTTCACGTCATCCCCTGGAGTGACTTAAAGGATCACTGAGGCTCCAAGTAAACCAGCTTGAAAGCAGGCATCAAAGACGCCTCTTCTTTTACAGACACAACAAGATGAGAAGGAAATTAGTCTCTGGGTCCAGAGAACTGTACAAATTATCCGGCCATATTTTATAGAACTTTTAAAGGCAGGATGTTTTGTTTTATTCTGAGGAGAGGACCAATGTCTTTCGCCAATGATACACAGGTTTTACTCAAGAGGGTCTATGTATGGAATTGTACAGAAACCACTTAATCTCTCTAATAGCCCAACAGGCATTAGCTATTCTACGTATGGGAAGACTTGGGTTCAGCACTCCAGTGTCTTGTGCAAGTTCACGTGGCTAATATCTCGTGGGGCTCAGAGTCAAGGCCAGGTCTGAGATTCCCAGGTCCGCTTGCTAATTACCTGAATTCGATAGATAAGGTCGGACACCTGCAGTTTACCCAATGTTTATATCTTTTTGAGTATTACTTTACAGGAAAACATTTCAAAAGAACTGAAAGATTTCAATCAAGTTCTGTATTCTCTTGAGAAAAGCCAATGAAGACTAATCCAATAGGTAGCTCAGACTGTGACCTTAAAACAAAATAGTGGCTAACAAATCTTGAAAAGGTGTATCTAATGAGGAGCAAAGTTGAATCCTGGAGATAGTTAGGACTGGGTTTGGAAAAACTTGCTGTTTCTATCTCAGGAAGGGGGAACTGCCTTTCGACATTGCTCTGAGGAAGCGAATTCCTACAAAAGTGCTTTGCGAATGACAAATGACAAGGGTAGTCATCATGCTGGGGGTTTGAGATCTTCATCGACCTGGGACCAGTCAGGAGATGATTCCTCAAAAAGTTAAAAATAGAACTACCCTACAGCCCAGAATTGGCACTACTAGGTATTTACCCAAAGGCTACAAAGATAAGATTCTAACGGGTACATCCCCCCTGTGTTTATAGCAGAATTGCCCACAATAGCCAAATTATGGAAACAGCCCAAGCGTCCACCGACAGATGAGTGGATAAAGAAGATGTGGTGTGTAGACACGCACACACACGGTGGAATATTACTCAGCCATCCAAAAGCATGAAATCTTGTCTTTGCAATGACGTGGACAGAGCTAGAGTGTTAATGTTAAGTGGAATAAGTCAGTCAGATAAAGACAAAGACCCTATGATCTCACACATATGTGGAATTTAAGAAAGAAAACAGATGAACATATGGGAAAGGGGAAAAGAAAAAAAGGAGAGAAGAAAATAAACCATATGAAACTCTTAACGATAGAGAACAAACTGGGGGTTGATGGAAGGAGGTGGTGGGGGATGGGCCAGATGGGTGATGGGGATTTGGAGGGCACTGGCCGTGATGAGCACTGGGTGTCGTATGTAAGCGATGAATCACTGAATTCTACTTCTGAAACCAATATTGCCCATATGTTAGCCAACCAAATTTAAATTAAAAAAATAAGTAAAGGGCTCCAGGGTGTCTCAGTCAGTTAAGCATCTGCCTTTGGCTCAGGTCATGATCCCAGGACCCTGGGATCCAGTCCAGCATTGGGGTCCTTGCTCAGTGGGAATCTGCTTCTCCCTCTCCCTCTGCTCCTCGTCCTGCCTGTGCTTGCTATCTCTCTCTATGTCAAATAAATAGACAAAATCTTGTAAAAAATAAGGAAGGAACGGAGATAGTAACCACACAAGATAATTGGAGATTTTAATAGAAAGAATTGCTAGTTAGGTAAGCAAAAGGATAGAAAAGAAACTCTAAGGTGGACAGAAGTGGCAATTTCAGAGCTCCAGGATCAAAGGGAGAAGGCTAGAATGACCTCCACTAAAATTTAGACATTTACAGGAGGGTTAGCATTGCTCAGAAACGTCTGTGGAAGGGGTTGCCCCGCTGGTGCTGGTGTGTCGGAGGGGCCCTGAAGAAGCTGCTTTTCTGAGTGTTGGAAAAGCTGCAAAGCAGATCCAACCACTCCCAAGGGAAGGGAGAGTCCCTTAAGGGTGGGGAAGCCTGGAGCTGCCATGCTCACAGAACAGGAGGTAAACAGAAAGTGTGGGGGGAGCAAACAGGAAGGAGCAGGCATCCTCGGTCTCCCCTGACTTGACATTCATTTCTAGTGTCCCTCTCACCTTTGGCAGCTCTTAACAAGGAACCAGCAGAAATGTGGTTTGTGGTCCCAGCCCCAGCCTCCCAGAGCAGAGCATTGACTGAATAGTTGGCACTTATATGACGTCCTCATTGCCAAGTCCTGCAAGGTCCTTGCAAAGTAGCTGTTGTCTACTTTCCTACAGTGTTTTATGTTGTAGGAAATTGTCGTGAGAGACATTATACTTTCCTGGAGCTCAGCCAGAATGTTCTAGAACCAGGATTATAATCCACTTGTGTTTGGCTCTACAGAAGTCTCTTAGAGTGAGATTCTGACTCATTTTACTTCATATTCAACGACAATATTCAATAAATACTATCATGTTCCTAGATGTCAAGCACTATTATGTGGAATGGGGGTATGGTAGTGAATAAATCATCATCCTTCTCCTGGAATTTATCGTCTCTATTAAGCATTACAGATACACAGAGGCACACTATTTATAGTATGAGTCTCTTGATTTTAGGAATTTAACAACATTTTTTGAATGTATGTGTAAAAATAAAAGTAACAATATTTTACAAATGGTAGCAAATAGGAAGGGAATTTTAGAACA
The DNA here is from genome assembly GCA_003697995.1 of Taxidea taxus jeffersonii. Taxonomy (NCBI): domain Eukaryota; kingdom Metazoa; phylum Chordata; class Mammalia; order Carnivora; family Mustelidae; genus Taxidea; species Taxidea taxus. The sequence goes on from ML105220.1 coordinate 23,645, forward strand.
AAACATTAGTGGACTGTAAATTCCAAATTTTCAACAGGCTTCTCTTATGCCCTCCATTCCTATAATCTATTTTTTTTCCTAAGCTGTTGAACACTTAACTTACTCATCCTTATTCTTTCTTATTTTTTTCCTCTGATTTCAAAGTACTCATGAGGGGTGGTTCTATCTGTTCTGCTCTTAAACTGCTGATTTCTAATTTAATTATATACATCCAGAGATGGTGAACTATCAACTCAAATTTGTCGAAACATTTTTATGAGGTTTGTGAGGTGGAGAGTGTGTTATCTTTTACATTAAAACACAGCATTATTGTGTCTTTGTCCATTTTTTAAAATTTTTTAGATTTTTATTTTATTTATTTGACAGAGAGAGATCACAAGTAAGCAGAGAAGCAGGCAGAGAGGGGGAAGCAGGCTCCCCGTTGAGCAGAGAGCCCAATGTGGGGCTTGATCCCAGGACCCTGAGATCATGACCTGGACCGAAGGCAGAGGCTTAACCCACTGAGCCACCCAGACTCTTAAAGAGCGCTTCTATGTGCCACTCATGTTCTGAGCCCCATTATGTACACTCCCAAGCCCACGTACTGCCCATGGCGCCCTATGTGGTGGTCATGTCCGTGTAGCAGGGCAGGACACTCAGGCAGACTGTGCCCAAGGCCACAGAGATAGCATGAAGCAGAGCTGTGTTTCACCCACCTGTTTTGGTTCCAGAGTCATGCATTTATGCACAACTTTTCATTGCACACACATGATGACTTAGTGAGAATTTTGGGTGGAAGATTACTTTCCTTTGGCACCATGAGGATACTTTTCTATTTCTAAGTCTTTCTCTCTCTCTCTCTCTTTTTGCTGATGAAAAATCTGTCCTCAAAAGGATTTCTTTAGAGGTGAACTGTTCTTTTTGGAAAACTTCTAGGCTTTTCTATTTTCTTTATGTCTCAAGTCAAAATATCTAATCCTTTTGCTTGGAACACAGTATATCATGTTTTAATGGGAGAGTGTGTCTAGGAACAAAAACAATTCACTTCTGGAATATTCTTGGTTATTATTTCCATTGTCAACATCCATTTATGGCTTCTTCCAGTACAGTTATCACCTGGATGTTGGAGGCTCCCAATTCTTCCTTTGTGCTTCTTGCCAGATCTGTCATTTCTTTGTAGCTCCACGTTGCCTTCTGGGCGATTTCCTTAGTGCCGCCTTTCCTTGTACCTCCTCTTTATTCTACCAGGTCTGGCCAAGAGCTCATCCTAATGGAATAGCTAAAAGCCACTTTATTATGACACAATGCACATACCATGAATTCAACTCCTTTGAGGCGTACTTCAATGTGTTCTGGTAGAGCTGTGTAACCCCCACAATCTAGCTGGGGGACTTTTTCATCTCTCCAAAAGGAAATCCCAACTTCATCAGCTCTCACTTCTCCATGTCTCTGTTCCCGTCAGCCCTCTAGTTCCCTTGAGGAAAGCTGATCTTTCTGTCTCTGTACATTTGCTTGTTCTGAACATTTCGAATAAGGGGAACCATATACTACGTGGCCTTCTGTGTCTGGATCGTTTTACTTAGCATTATGTTTTGAAGGTTCATTTGTACTGTAGCATGAATTAGTACTTCATTCTTTCTGGCACAATAGCTTCCATTGTCTAAATGCATCACACATTGTTTATCCATTCATCAGCTGACACACATTTGGGCTGTTTCCACTTTTCGGCTGTTATGAATAATGCTGCTCCAAACATTCATGCGCACATTTTTTGTGGACCGATTTCAAGTCTTTCGGGCATAGACATAGCAGTGAAAATGCTGGGTCAGACGGCAACTCTGTGTTTAACTGTTCGAGCCCATGTTCCAAAGTGGCTGCGTTACTTTTATTCCCACCAGCCATGCATGTGTCACCCAGGGTCATGCAATCTCACTGTGGCTGTGATTTGCGTTTCTGTAATGACTAATGAGGTTGAGCATCATTTCATGTGGTTGTTGGCCATGGGTATGTCTTCTTTAGAGAAATACCTATTTAAATTTTTGTGTCTGCTTTAAGTGCCCCTCCTTTATTATTGTATGAGTTTAAAAAAGTATTCTAGATAAAAGTCCCTTATTGCCACATGATTTACAAATTTTTTCCCCCCATTCTGTCTTTTCACTTTGTGGAGAGTATCATTTTCACCACAAAAGTTTTTAATTGTATCTAAATCCAGTGCGTTTTCTCTCTTGGTGCTTTTCTTAGATACTCTATCTGAGAAACCACTGTCAACCCCCAGGCCATGAGGACTGACTCCTGCTTTTCTTCTAAGAGTTTCATAGTTTTAGGGCTTACATGTAGATCTCTGACCCATTTAGAATTTTGTTTTTAAACGGTACGAGGGAGGGGTCATTACGACTACAGTTTTGATGGTGCCGTTTGTTGAAAATACAATCTTTCCCCATTGAGTTTTTCTGACACCCCTGGGCAAATCAGTTAACTGTGAATGTAAGTAAATGCATTTATTCCTGGGACTTCTGTTCCATTGATTGATCTGCATGTCTCCCCCTCCGTCAGTACAATATCGCCTTCATGACTGTACCTTTGTAGGAAGTTTCAAAACTGTGAATCATCTAATTTTGTTCTTTTTCAACATTGTTTTGGCTATTCTAGGTCCTTGGCACTTCCAAACGAATTTTGGAATCTTCTTACCAATTTCTGCAGAACAAAGCCAGCTGAGGTTTTGAAAACTATGAAATGAAATCTATAGATTTCTTTGGGGATTATTATTGTCCTGCCAGTGTTGTGTCTTCTGGTCCATGAACATGGGCTTTTGCTACATTGATATTGATCTCTACTTATTGGCAAGAACATTTTATACTTTTAAGTGTGTGAGCCTTGTACTTCTTTTTTAAAATAATTTTTAAACAATTTTAATCTTTCTAATGCTATTATGAATGGAATTGCTTTCTTGGTTTCATTTTAGGGTTGTTCATTGCTGTGTATAGAAATAATTGAAGTTTGTGTATTGATTTTGTGTCCTGCAAAGTTGCTGACCTCATCCATTAGTTCTAGTGGGAGCGCTGGTGGATTCCTTCAGATGTTCTATACACAAGGTAAGATTGTCTACAAACAGAGACAGTTTCACGTCTTCCTCTTTTCCTTTTTCTGGTTTAATTGTCCCAACAAGAACCTCTAGTAAAATGTTGAACAGCAGTGGCGAGAGCAGACATGCTTGTCCTGGTCCTGACCTCAGAGGCTGAACATTCCGTCTTTCAGCCTTGAGGATGGTGATAGTGGGTTTCTCGTAGATGCACTTCCGTCTGGTTGAGAAGTCTCCTTTGTACTCCTAGTTTATTGGGGGTTTTTACCATGAAAGGGCATTGGGTTTTTAAAAAATTTTTATTTTTTAACTAACATATAATGTATTATTTGTTTCAGGGGTACAGGTCTGTGGTTCATCAGTCTTACACAATTCACAGTGCTCACCATAGCACACACCCTCCCCAATGTCCCTCACCAGCCCCTACCCTCCAGCAACCTTCAGTTTGTTTCCTGAGATTAAGAGTCTCTTATGGTCTGTCTCCCTCTCTGGTTTCATCTTGTTTCATTTTTCCCTCCCTTCCCCTATGATCCTCTGTCTTGTTTCTCAAATTCCTCATATCAGTGAGATCCTGTGATCATTGTCTTTCTCTGATTGACTTATTTCGTTAAGCATAATACCCTCAAGTTCCATCCATGTCATTGCAAATGGCAAGATTTCATTTTTTATGGCTATGTAATATTCCATTGTATATATATACCACATCTTCTTTATCCATTCATCTGTTGATGGACATTTAGGCTCTTCCCATAGTTCAGCTATTGTGGACTTTGCTGCTATGAATATTGGGGTGCACATGGAAAGGACATTGGATTTTTGTCGAATGCTTTTTCTGCATCAATTGAAATGACCATGTGGTTTTTGTTCCTTATTCTATTAATACAGTGTGTTACAGTGATTGACAAATCATAGTCTCGGCCATAGTTTTATCAGTAGGATTCATGGCCTGGATCTCCCAAACCCAACTGCTGGTCTGAGTCTGAGCCATGAATATCTTCCTGCCTTCCTAGGGAACTTGGAAGTATTCTTTTTTTTTTTTTTTTTTTGTAAGAGTAGTATTTTATTTTATTATTTTTTCAGAGTAGTATTTTTTATTATTTATTTTATTTAAAACCTTTTTAATTTAAGCTCAATGTAGTTACCATATAGTATAATATTAGTTTCAGGGGTAGAATTTAGTGACTCATCAGTTGCATATAACACCCAGTGCTCATTCCATCCGTGCCCTCCTTCATGCCCATCCCCCAGTGACCTCACCCCCCTAACCCACCTCTCCTCCAATTCTCTCAGTTTCTCTTTTCTTGGTGTCCCTGATATCTAAGAATAGGGTTCATGTGCCACAATATTTAACCAAAGAGAACAAGGATTTTTGTTCATTTTTTAAAGGATGTATTCTAGTCGCCTAGAATAATAAAGAAATGTTCAAACAAATCAATGAAAAACAGAAATTGGGAAAAAAATATGTTAATGTAGATCAGCTACCCGTGACTTGCTCACTCAGACCTCCTTATCCTCAGGCTGTAGCTTCTTCCTTTGAGCCAAGGAACACTCCTGTAATGGGCTGGCACTGTCAGCCCAGCTGTGCTTCCCAGCTCTTGTTCCTGCGGCGACATTGGGTCTGTTGTAGCTAACCTGGGCTCACATAGACTAAAGGTTTCAAAATGCCGGGACTCTGCGCTAGACCGTCTGCATACGTGGAGAATTTATTTATATGCACAGGAGGGAAGGGTTCATCCTGGGGCAGGGGGCACGGTGTAGCACAGTGGCTCTCAAAGTGAGTCCTTACACTAGTACCAGGGAACCCGTGAGAGACGTCGTGTTGCGAGCCCCACCCTAGACCTACAGAATCTTGGAATCTCTAGATCTATGTCTCAAAAAGCCCTTCAGGTACCTTTTGTGCAGGCCAGCGTGAGAGCGCCCCGGGGAGAGGAAGAGAGTGCCCAGAGTGGCCAGTGAGCTGTTGGAGCTGGAGGCTCTATTTAAGTCCAGGGAGATGAAACCAGAGAGGAGGAAGACTAGTTAGGAAATGAAGAAGGAGGCCGTGGTGACGATGCACGTGGGCGGGGAGAAAGGAGACAAGAATCGAGATGGTTCTGGTTCTGAGCGGGGGTGACTTGGCGGTGCCATGGACCAAAATAGGGAACAAGGAAAGGAAGAGGAACAGGTTAGAGCAAGAACAGGATGGGCTGTGTACCTGACTCACCCATATATTTTGGAGTCAAGGGAGCTTGTTGAAAATCCCCAGCAAGCCACTCTGGAGCCGTATGACTCGGCAGTGAGTCACTTAAGCTCTCCAAGCCTCTGTTGCTTCAGCTGCAGGGAGACTATTAATAGTAACGTCTTTGTGTTGTTTTGAAAATTAAAAAAAAAAAATTAAAAAAGCAAACTTCTGTCTGCAAGAGGTCACATTAGGTCTAGAGCACCATCGGTATTTGTTGGGTCTCGAGAGTCAGAAGGAATGGAGGATAATCCCCTGACTTGCCACTTGTTATCAGGAACCTTGGTAAGCATGTGAGCACTCCTGGCCTTGGCTTCCCCTTAGGTTACTTGAGGATAGCAGACTCTACCTCCATGGCTGTTAGAATGAAGGGAGGTCACGTGTGTAAGC
>ML105221.1:7909-55529 GCA_003697995.1 Taxidea taxus jeffersonii
CTGAAGACAGAGGCTTTAACCCACTGAGCCACCCAGGTGCCCCAAGTAATTTCTTTTAAAGATTTTATTTATTTATTTGAGAGAAAGAGACACACAGAATGAGTGGGAGGAACAAAGCAGGAGGGAGAGAGAGAATCTCAAGCAGACGTCATGCTGAGCGTGGAGCCTGATGCAGGACTTGATCCCAGGACCCTGAGACCATGACCTGAACCAAAACCAAGAGTCAGTTGCTTACCTGACTAAGCCACCCATGCTTACCATGACTGAGCCATGAGAAACATGTGTTTACAACTACATACGATGACAGAGTTGCCTTCAAAGCTATGGAAAACTATAAGCAAGAAGAGATGGGTCCTCACTTCCTGAGCCGTACTGAGTGCCAGACTCTTCTGTTTCCCCAGGTCATCCTCAGGGCCCCTGTGGGTAGAAGTGAGAGTAATAGTAGCTGCTGTTCGTGGTGTGGGTACAGTGCACCAGACTTTTCTAAGTGCTTTAATTCTCGTATCACACCAGGAGGTGCGTAGTCGAGAAAACAGGATCGGAAAAGGCAAACCACAAAGCCGACGTCTGGCAGTGTGTACAGTGTGGTAAGGAGCCTGGGACAGGTCCAGTGGGGGGAAGGAGGGCACTGAAGGGATTCCCAAAGGTGTTCCCAGTAGCAGGAACTGTGGGAGCATGGTGAGGACCCCAGGGAAGCCCGGCGCAGTCAGAGCACAGCAGGCGAGGCTGGGAAGATGGGGTGGCACCTGGGGGCAGGGGTTTGTGTGTGGTGGGTCTGGCAGGTGGTGAGGAGTTTTGGGAGGTTGTGAGCTAGAGAGGGATGAGGTCAGAGCTCTGCCCTGCCAGGCAGAAGACAGGCCTGGTGGGATTTCCAGGAGAAGAGTCCAGCCAGGGCTGGGGCCGCCTTTTGGCAATACAGGCTCCAGAGAGGGGTCGTGGGTCTGCTTTGAACTGGGGGTGGTGGGGTGGGATGGGAGAAGAGAGCGGGGCCCATTCTGATGTGAGGGCCACCAGGCCTTTAGAGCCAAGTGGCCTGAGACTCAGCAATCAGCCGGGCTGGTTTCTTGCTTTTATAAGCAGGAAAAGACCCCCCTCAAGGGCCATAGAAGGGATTGCCCACTTGGGAGAGAGTGACCAGCAGAATGAGGACTGCAGCCCGGCCCTCAGCAAGAAAGGGCACTGGGGCAGCCCAAGGAGCCCCGGGCGGCTCTAGGTGGAGGACGTCAGAGATGAGTCCTGCTTCCCAAAACCCGTCTACACATGAGGATGTATTGGTGAGTGGATTCTACTTTGGCCACAGCGGGAAAGCGGAAGGGTGAATGGGACTGGTCCTTGGGTATCTGATGGGGAATGAAGAGTTGCAAGATCTGGAGGGGCAGGTAGGGATACAGTTGGGACTTCACATTCTTTGGGGCCCTGTGGAGATGGGGAGAGGGAAGTGGAGACCCAGGGCGGGCTGCGGGGCTGCCCGCTAATGCTGTCCCCCCACCGCCCGCCCCGTCTCTCCTTCATTCTTGTGTCAAACACGTATGAAGCACCTGCCCTCCGCTATGGGCTGCGCTGAGCCTTCGGGATAACATCAGTGAACAAACGGCCAGAGGTCCCAGCCCAGCCAGACAACCAGGTAATTACTGGTTCACCGGTGCTGTGGAAGAACGAAGAGGAAGAGCCAGGGAAGGGGCACTGGGAATGCCCGGCGGGTGATAAGCCTGAGTCCAGGCTAGACCAGGCCAACAGGGAGAGGGAAGAGCCAGTGCCAAAGGCCTGGAGGCAGGAGCCGGTTGGATGAAGAGGAGGAGGCCCAGGTGGCTGGGACAGTGACCAGGGCATGGCCAGAGATGAGGTCAAAGGAATGTGGGGCTGCAGCTTGAGGGCTCCTCGAGCCTAGGAAGGACTTCCGTTTTCAGTCTGAGCGGGATGGGACCCTTGCAAGGTATGGAGCAAAGCGCAGACATGGTCTGACTTAAATTTCAGCTGAATCCCTTTGGTGGAGAACAGACTGGAAGTGGGCACGGAGGCCAGGCAGGTGGAGGCCTTGGTGGCTTTGGGCCAGGGCGCTCGCAGAGGAGGCGAGGAAGTGATTTGGGTCCTGCTTTGGAGGCAATATTCACACAGTTTCCTGATGGGATGGTGTGGAGGTGTGAGACAGAAGGAGGAGGCGAGGGGGGACTCCAAAATTTGGCACCACCATTTGGAGCCTTCACAGATTTCTATGGGTGGTGACACCCGCACCTTGGATCTCTGGGCCCTGAAAAGAGGACCACGCCCCTGCCCCACTTCTCAGCAGACCTACGAATAGGATCTGACGATATCCCGTGGCCAGGGATGTGAACAATATGTTACATCAGCACCGCCCCCATCAGACACTCATGCTCGGCAGCCTCCTCAGCACTTGGGTTGTCCATGTCCCTGGGTCTGCCCTGATGCCTGCCCCCCACCGTGTGCATCCACGTCCGTCCACGTCCTGCCTCCAAGTCCGCGGGACTGCCGCTGGGCTCCCTCGCCCTGCTGCCCAGGAAACACTGAAATGTCATGGGGCTGTGATCCTGAACGTGACCACCACCACCCCACCCCTGCCCCACCCCAGAAGCCCCCTTGGATGACCTCCAGAGCATCCCAAAGGACACGGGAGACAAGAGTCTCAGGAAGCACGGGCCTTGCCACAGATCAGCCGAGACGGGAACCCCAGTCTGGGTGACACAGAAGCCCCTGCTGCCCCCTCTCAGGCAGAGAGACAGGATGGGAGCAGGAGAAATAAAGGTACCAGGCAGGCATGGGAAACACAAGGCGTGAGCCGTCATCTGATTGGTAAAGAGATGCAACAAATTTTTAAGTGATGTAAAATACCGCTTTCGAAACAACAGTGAGGGGCGCCTGGGTGGTTCAGTGGGTTAAGCCTCTGCCTTTGGCTCAGATCATGGTCTCAGGGTCCTGGGATCGAGTCCCGCATCAGGCTCTCTGCTCAGTAGGGAGCCAGCTTCCCCGTCTCTCTCTGCCTGCCTCTCTGCCTACTTGTGATCTCTCTCTCTCTCTCTCTCTGTGTCAAATAAATAAATAAAATCTTAAAAAAAAAAACACACACACACACAGTGAAGAGTGAGTGTGTTTAAGCAGACCCAGCTTGTAAGAAGCTGGTGGGGGAGCGGAATCCAAAGCATGCTAGAAGGTGCTTCGCGTATTGGCCGCAGGGAGGGTTAAAGGAAGGAGGCAGAGAGGATGAGAGAGGGACGCAGGTCTCCCTGCCTGTCACTTTGGGCTGTTGTCCAAAGAAGAATGGGCATTCATGACCCTAGTGCTGAGACACGAGCCACCTTTGATAAGACCCAAATCCCCAGCTCGTCCCCTGGGAGGGAGGCCCCGGAGGAGAGAAGGATGTGCACGAGAGAGGCTGTGTATGACTCACACGAGGGAGCTGGGGAAGCTGCACACCCCCCTAGGAGAAGGTAGGGCTTCAGGCTAGGGAGTCACTCCTCTCCTGGCTGTTCCCACCCTGTCCGCTCTGGGGTTCCCAGGGCACTGGGACCGAGCTGGGCCTGACCCATGGTGGCCATGCTCCGTCTCTGCCGGCCTGGCCAGCGGTCCCAGGGTGTTGGGCTGGCCAGGCCAGGCCGGGCAGGCAGGGCCTTGCCCTCGACAGGCTCATTAAAGCCTTGCGGGCTGGGGCAGCCCTGGAGGCGGGGCCCTGGCTGTCCCGCCTGGTCCCGCAGCAAGGCTGCAAGGCCATCGTTGGCCGGCAGAGGGCGGGCCACCCGCCATGATCCCTGCTCTGAGATTTCACACTCCGCACAGGCCTTCTGCACCGTCAGGGCCACCCAAGGTGGCTTCCTCCCCTCTCCTGGTGTGGAGGTCTGGGCACTGGGCCACTGCTTACCCTCCCGGCCGAGTTAAACATTAGTGGGAAGTTATCGTGCGGGCGACGGGGAGGGAGATCAGGGACCGCCAGACGCTCCCTAGCGTCTCCTCTCTGGATCCACCAGTTCCCGCCCTGCCAGACAATGCCCGTGGAGGAGTTTGTGGCCGGATGGATCTCTGGTGAGACGTCTTTCTTCCGTTCCATTCCCCGCCCCAGCGGTCCGTCGCTGTCAGGGGACAAAGAAGGAACAGAGACCAAAGTCCTGGTGGCTTTGGAGCCCCGGGACCTGCTCCCAGAGCCTCCTGGCAGCTGCCTCAGGGGCGCAGGGAGGAAGGTGCGGGTCTCTAAGCTACGCTGCCCTCACCTCCAGGGCCACGGTGAGCCCTCCCCCAGACACAGCTGCAGACCTTCACCGAGAACCCCACTCTCTAGGCCCACCCTGTGGGGCTCAGAAAGGAATTTCACCGTTGACCCCAGCAGCTGTCCTGCCTTCCCCTCTGGGCCTCTGCCCTAGTTTCTGGCGCCGAGGCCAGCTGTGTCGAGGGCCCGGCCCAGCTCCTGGGTGTCCCTCAGCAGAAAGAGAGGGACATTCCGAACCTGCTTCCGGAGGCTGTGACCTCGCCCAAGAATCCAGGGCCAGCATCTGCTCTGGAGGACAAGATCGGAACGTGGGGAGGTGGCCTGGGGCTGGGCTCTCCTCCCCAGGGGGCAGCAAGACGCCAGTAGGGCCCCCAGCTTGTGAGTGGAAGGGAGAAAGGGGTCAGGCTGGCAGGGACGTGGGAGCACTGGAGAATCTGTCCCATGGCCCCACAGTTAGATAAGCAAGCAGGACGGTCAGTGTTGGACACTGTGAGGACACGGCGTCTGTGGCGGGCTCCTCCCTTCTGCCTGGGCGTCCTCTGGGAACGGCATTGTCCCCTGGTCCCCACACCTCCCTAGCCCAGAGCTTGGCGTGGAGGAGGAGGCAAAGGGGCCTGCCGGAGTTCCTTTGGAGTCTGGCCAGAAGGCCTGGCCCCATCTTCTCCTGCCCAAGTTCCCCTCTCCTCGGCCAGGTGCAAGGGGCTCCCCTCATAACATCTTCTTATCATGCAGGAGCTCTGGGCTTGGTCCTGGGACACCCTTTTGACACGGTAAAGGTGAGTCAAGGGGAGGCATCTCAGGAATGAAGGCTGTCACCGGAACCAGACGTCACGATGCCTCGAGAGCAGGGCCTGGCTGATGGGGAGCTTTCCTATCAGTCCTGTGCTGCTGGCATCCTGCCGGGCAGAGCGGGAGGAGCGGGGGGCTGGAGCCATCCCTGCCCATCCCTCCTGGGCTGCCTGCTCTGTCCTCCTCGCGCAGGTGCGGCTGCAGACCCAGACCACATACCGGGGCATCTTCGATTGCTTGGTTAAGACTTACCGCCATGAGTCGGTGGGTGTCTCGCTTCTCTGGGACTTCGGCAGGGGGAAGCCTCTGGGTGGTCAGCAGCAGCTTTCTTCTCCCCCAGTGGGGCTCTGCCCCTGAAAGAGAGGAGAGCAAAGTTGGGGGTTCCCGGGGGCTGGCTGTGCCCCAAGATTTCCCCAGCCTCAGCCAGCCTCAGCCTCCCTTCGGTAGGACTCAGGACTGGTTTCTGGCCAGAGGGGACCCTGTCGGAGTGGGAAGGGCAAGGAGGAGCCCATCCCCGCCGGCCCTAAGGTCGCCTTGTCTTTCTACAGCTTCTGGGCTTTTTCAAGGGAATGAGCTTCCCCATTGCGAGCATAGCCGTGGTCAACTCCGTGCTGTTCGGGGTCTACAGCAACACGCTGCTGGCGCTCACAGCGACCTCCCACCAGGAGCGGCGGGCCCAGCCTCCCTGCTACGCACACGTCTTCCTAGCTGGCTGCACGGGAGGCTTCGTGCAGGTGAGAGGGAGGGGCGGGGCACGTACACACAGGTGCTTGCAAGCACGCACACGAAGGTGTGAGCGCGCACACACGGACCTCCAGAGCGGTCTGCTGGGCTTGGTGCTGTGGGAAGACCTCTCTCCCAGGGGATCCTTTGCCCTTGAGAACTGATAGCCTTGCCAGAGCGCCGAGCCCAGCTCCTCCAGTCCTGGCGTGGTCCTGGCAGCCCTCCAGCTCAGGCCCCGCTCAGCCCCTTTGCCTGAAGCTTCAACCAGGCCCCAGTCCATAGATCTCGCTGGGAGAGGCCTGGGTATTAATCATTAAAGAGCTCCCATCATTTAGTTTTGGTCTTTGTTCTCAGCATTTAAGGATCGGGTTTTTGGTTGGTGGAGTGGAGGAAAGACGGGCCTCCAGACATGGGGCGGGGCAGCTGATTGGGAGGTGTGAGCATAGAGGCAGAGGGGCCCGAGCCTGACTCTACCCCACACCCCAGCCAGGCCCCTGAGGTCACCCTCTATTCGGCACCTGCCCTCATGCCCCTAACACACTTTCTGGGGCAGAGACCAAGGACAAAGAATAGAATCAGGTGGCTCATGCCAGTGAATTAATGATTCATGAGACACCCACAGGTCCTGGCTTTCCTTCTGTCCCTTGTGCAGGGCACATGCCTGCATATTTCCCAAGCCCTGAGACCGGCATGCCACCAAAACAAGGAAGAGAAGTGAGACTCCACGCTAGCGGCTGACCCAGCCAGGCCAGGCTCCTAAGTCACCCTCCTCTCCAGCTCTTTGCAAAGCCGAACAGATGGCAGAACTGGGGACCGTAGGCTCATGGATGGGGATCGGGTTCAAGGACCAACAGGAGCCCGGTTTGCCATCAAGCCCGTGGATTCAGCTTTACAGGGTTTTGGAGTAGAAACTAGATTTTAGTGTGGAGATGGGGAGGAAGAGGCGGGATGTGACTCTGGCTAGCCCTGGGGGCAGGGAGTGACAGACAACCTGTGATGTGCACAGAGGCTGACCCTGTCTAACAATGTGACAGCGTCTGCCATCCCCACTGCACCTGCAGGCCTGGGATGGGGAGCGGAGGGGCCCTAACCTGCCCCTACTCACTACCCTACCTTTGGCTCAGCCATTTCCTCACCCTCAGGAGCCCAGGACTCAGGGGATACACATCCCCTGGAGAAGCCCTGAGCTTGTCACTGCCCGCAGGCTCTGAAAGGATGACATCAGGGTCCCGCCTTAGAGGGAGGGAGCCCAGCCCACCTTCCTGCACTGGAGGAAGTAAGCAAAGTTGATCTGCCGTTATGGGAACGTTGCCGCCAGAGCCGGCTTCCAGCGCTGAGGAACTAAGCTCATGTACTTTCCACGAAAGAAACAAAACCCATAGAAGCCCCTCATGACATGCTAACCTCAGCCTGACCTCAGATCTCATCTGGACTTTATTTTTTTTATTTTTATTTTTTAAAGATTTTTATTTATTTATTTGACAGAGAGAGAGAGAGAGCGATCACAAGTAGGCAGAGCATCAGGCAGAGAGAGAGGAGGAGGCAGGCTCCCCACTAAGCAGAGAGCCCGATGCGGGGCTCGATCCCAGGACCCTGAGACCATGACCTAAACCGAAGGCAGAGGCTTTAACCCACTGAGCCACCCAGGCACCTCTCATCTGGACTTTAACAGCTGACCTTGACCTACTGCATCCTTGACCCTCACATTAGCCCCTGGCCCCAGCTTCCCTCCATATCCACCCAGAAGTCCTAACAGTGCCCCAAATGTTTGTCCCTTCTGCCTCTGCCGGGTGATGAGAGTCCCAGGACCCACAGAGCCCACCATCGCCCAGCTTCTGCTGGGACCCTAGTGGTTGGGGGTTTGCAGGAGGCAGGAAAGGCTGGCCCAGTGCTTGACCAAGAATCTACAAAGTCTTCAGGCGGGAAGTGACCTCCTTCAGTCTGGGGAGGGGTCAGACCTGTCTCAGGGACCCAGACTGAATGCTTCCTTCAGACCCCATCACTGCAGGTGCCTGCTCCCCCCTGGCTTTTGGGAGGCTAGAAGCCTCCCCCCCACTCTTGGACAAACAATCCAGGATTGTCTCTGAGCACGTGCCAGGCAGGTTCGGTGCCATTGTCCAAGGAGATGGCAGTGCCGCCGGCTGTCCCGGGCCAATGCTAAGGGTGGCGCCTGGTCTGTGCCCAGCCCTGCGGGCAGGGGGAGTGGCGAGTCCCACGGGCAGACGCGGCCCTACTCTGCCCACCACCGTCCTCTCCTTAGGATCCTTCTCGCTCGGAGCCCCACCCAGGCTCTCGGTGCTTCCTTTCCTCCAGGTCTACTGCTTGGCCCCTTTTGACCTCATCAAAGTCCGGCTACAAAACCAGACAGAGCCGAGGGCGCGGCCGGGCAGCCCCCCGCCCCGGTACCGGGGACCCGTGCACTGCGCAGTCTCCATCTGCCAGGAGGAGGGGCCCCGGGGCCTCTTCCGGGGAGCCTGGGCCCTGATGCTGAGGGACACCCCGACGCTGGGCATCTATTTTGTCACCTACGAGTGGCTCTGCCGCCAGTCCACGCCGGACGGACAGAACCCCAGTAAGTGGACTGCGTGAGCGGAGGGGGCCGGAGAGGAGCGGGGGAGGGGAGCTGGCCTTGGCCGCGGAGGATGGGGAGGGACCCCAGGGACTGGGTGGGGGGGTCTCTGCTCCTCGGCCTGACACCTGCCTGGGCTTCCTCTGCCCCAGGCTCAGCCTCCGTGTTGGTGGCAGGGGGCTTCGCGGGCATCGTCTCCTGGGCGGTGGCCACCCCCTTGGACGTGATCAAGTCCCGGATGCAGATGGCGGGGCTGAAGCACAGAGTGTACCGGGGGGTGCTGGACTGCATGGCGAGCAGTGTCCGGCAGGAAGGCCTGGGGGTCTTCTTCCGGGGGCTTACGATCAACAGCGCCCGCGCCTTTCCTGTCAACGCCGTCACCTTCCTCAGCTACGAGCACCTCCTGCGCTGGTGGGGCTGAGCGTGGCCAGGTAGTGCCCCCGGCGCCCCCGCCCGCCCCCCGCCCCACCGCCCAGGCGGGAGGTCAAGGGGAACGCACCCGCTTGCTTCGCCAATTGGAGAGGCCGGGCCTTTCCTTACGGGCCGGCCGCCGTGGAGGGCAGCGCCTGGGGCTCCTGGACTCCGGCCCCGGGGCTGGCTTCAGGCTCCCAGCACCACTTGCCTCGGCTGCCGTGCGCCCCACGGCGGTGAAACACACTCAGTGGCCCCTGGTGCCGCTGACATTTGGCCCGGCCTGTGACTTCAGCCCTCAGAGAGCTCAGAGCCGGCTCTGCCCGCGCTAACCACCCCCTGGACTCCAGCGCCGCATCCTCACCCATCCCCAACCTGCTCCCCCACACCGCTCCCCCACACCTCCACTGGAGGGCAGCCTTCTCTCCCCTGCTGGCCCGGAATCCTTCAGTGGCTCCCTTGGCCTGTGGGGAAAAGCCCCACCTCCCCCACCTCCTGGGTCCTCTCCTCCCTGGGGCTTGGGTGGCCCTTGATCCCTCCTGGCCAGCAGAGGGCAGCACGCCCCTTGGCTAAGCCTGCTCCTTGGCCCAGGCAGAGCACTGTCCCCCGAGTCCTTCCCGGCAGGCAGGGGCGTTCCCCCTCGCTCCCCACGGGCTGTGGGGTTTTCAGGCCACCCCCAACCCCCTCCTTTATTTCCCCACCCTCACCCTGCCCCTGATCCCTCCCACATCCCACCACATGCCTCTATCACAGCCCCCAGTTTCCGATTTGCTCCTCAACCTGGCCCCATGACACAGGGAGCTCCTTGAGATCAGGAGTCAGACTTCTGATGGGTTCCCCCACTCCCGCCACCACACCTGCTTCCTTGGTCCTGTCCCCCCATTCTTAGCTTTTGCCTGCCTGGCCCCTCTCGGAGCGGTCCCAGAAGTCAGGGGCCACTCCTCCCTGGGGTGTCTCCCATCCCACCCTTATTGATGGCGCTTGTTTTCTTTACTTGTCTCAATTGCTAAGTGGCAAATACAAGCTGGCTAAGAAGGTTTGCTTGAGGGGCGCCTGCGTGGCTCAGTGGGTTAAAGCCTCTGTCTTCGGCTCAGGTCATGATCCCAGGGTCCTGGGATCGAGCCCCGCATCAGGCTCTCTGCTCAGCAGGGAGCCTGCTTTCCTTCCTCTCTCTCTGCCTCTCTGCCTACTTGTGATCTCTGTCTGCCAAATAAATAAAAAATCTTAAAAAAAAAAAAAAAAAAGAAGGTTTGCTTGATTGGCAATAAAGCTGAGCAGAGTTTGTACCCACTAACGTCTCGATCTGGTCTGAGATCCACCTGGGCCCACCTTATGGTGACCTGAATGCCCAGAATTCTTGCCATTTACTGGGGGCTCCCTCTCAAAACCACAGTAGGGGCACCTGGCCAACTCTTTCCGTGGAATGTGAGACTGGTGATCTTGAGGTTGTAAGTTCGAGCCCCACACTGAGTGCAGAGATTACTTTAAAAATAAAACAACAAAACCCATCACCATGTTATCACAGTTCACAACATTATAATTATTATCACAGTCTCAGCTCAGAGACAGTGTTTAACTTGTCCGAGGTCACACAGCCAGAACGCCTCACACCTCACCTGGGCACATCTAAGGCTCCAGCCCCAGAGCCTAGTTACTTGGCTGCTCTGCACTCCCTGCGGCCTGAGACCATCTCCCACCAAAGTTCCAGCTCACCGTGGCTCAGCTTGATGGCATTAGGTCTCCTTCACTGGATCCTGCGCTGCCGATGGCGGGTAGCCCCCCAGCTGCCGCCCCCCCCCCCGTCCCTCCCCCACCTTCCTCCGCTGTCACAGTGTAGCCGCAGGGCTCGTGGCCCGGGAGCCATCTCCGCTTCCTCACCTCCCTCAGAGCTCATCGGGCCCCATGCTTGGGCTTTGGCTCGAGAAATGTGTAATGCGTGCAAACTACTCGCCTCTTGCCTTCGAGGAGATGCCTCACTCTTGGCCCGAAGTGTTGACCCCCGAAGGCCCTGCTGGGGAGGCAGGAGGCACCCCATTGGCCAGGAGACTGGGTGCCGGGGAGCATGGCCTTTTACACACGTTAAAGTTTAAGAAATGGTGTTCAGGGGCACCTGGGTGGCTCTGTGGGTTGAAGCCTCTGCCTTCAGCTCAGGTTGTGATCCCGGGGTCCTGGGATCGAGCCCCGCATCGGGCTGTCTGCTCAGCGGGGAGCCTGCTTCCTCCTCTCTCTCTGCCTGCCTCTCTGCCTGCTTGTGATCTCTGGCTGTCAAATAAATAATAAATAAAAATCTTAAAAAAAAAATGGTGTTCAGAGGTGCTCCTCCTGGCCGATACGTGCTGCCCTTTCGAGCTGAGGGAGTCGTCAGTCCAGTAGACCTGACCTGAACTCCCAGCTCCGGAGCCCTCCCCTCCTGCGCGGACTCAGGGAGCCTGTGCTTCTGGGATGGAAAAACGGGGTCTGTCTCAGCCCGTCACTGCCCTTTCTGTGCCTTAGTTTCCCCTGATGTCGGGTCAGTCTGTGAGCCCCAGTGGCTGTCCAGCCCTGCCGCGGGGCCAGGCCTTTGGGGCTGGATCCGGTAGCGTTAGTCTGACAGTAGTTGGGGGCATGGGGTGGGGGGGTGGGGGGTGCCTGGGAAATGGGCTTATAATGGGCAAGAAGGGAGCAGGCGGTCAGGGTGGTCCTCTGTAGTGTGTCCCGAGTCATGTTACAGTCAGCGAGAAAATAACAGTTTAAAAATCCTTTTTTGATTTGGTTTTAGTTAAATCCTCTTTGGGGGTAGTAATTACGCCTGTGAGCCTGCCTCTGTACTGTCCGTTTTCCTTCTTTGGTTTTTTCCAGAGGTGTCTCTGGGGGCTGGAGCTCCTCTCCTCTAGCTCCTCACTCACAACGAGAGAGAAGGCAGGCCTCCCATGGGGCCGCTCCTTCCGCTGCCAGGACGAGGGTGATGAGGGACAAGGGACAATGGCATATAGCCCAGCGGCTAGAACAGAGCTGGGATTAGCGAGAAAACAACTCACTCCTCTTTCAGAGGCCCAGGGAAGGGGCACAAGAGTGTTAGAAAGGAGTGTGGAGGGGTTCCTGGGTGGCTCAGTGGGTTGTGTCTCTGCTTTTGGCTCTAGGTCATGATCCCAGGGTCCTGGGATCGAGCCCCACATTGACCTCCTGCTCAGCGGGGAGCCTGCTTCCCCCTCTGCTGCTCCCCCTGCTTGTGCTCTCTCTCTGTCTCTCGCTCACTCTCTCTCTTTCTCAAATAAAATAAATAAAGTTAAAAGGAAAAAAAAAAGAGCTGAGCTGAGATCGAGAGTCAGACGCTTACCCAATCGAAGGACCCAAGCACCTATGGCCACGGGTATTTTTAAAAGCCACATGTTTTTACAGGAGCAGGGTCTCGTAATACTCATGTTTAAATTCCTCAAGGAATTAACATGTTGTTAGAGGTTATCATTCTTTCTGAGAGCTCACCAAGATCGAAGGAGTCACTAAGAACCAGCAAATGCACCTGCTTTGAGTCTGGCAATGGGGCTGGTGTCCGAGCCTTGCGTGTAAGGAGCCCATGACCTGGACACACGTAAATAGCATCTCATTGGTTTCCGTGTTGTCAAGTGTGACACTCGTTTTTACAGCAGTGATCACAGTAGGAGACATTAGAAGAGGCTCACTGGCGTGAACGCCATGCGCACAGGGAGAAATGACACACTGTGGGATGCTTCTGGCTTAATTCACTCCTTTGAGACTTACTCGAGAGCTGAGCCATGGGGATGCGGTTTGAGAATGTGCTTCTTCGGTGTTTCCAGCCTGACCACTGTCCAGAGCCCTAGGCCCACACTGCTGGCTGTCTCTGCTCACGCATCCTTGAGCGTCCCAAAGTGCCAAGTTCCCCCTCCAGTCTGCTCCTCCTGCGGTGCTCTGTGGCCCAGAAATGTCCTCAGGCCAGAGGTCTCAGAGAAGCTCCCCTCCTCCCACATCAAAGGAGTCCCCAGCTCCTGCTAACCCTGCTCCTAAAGCTTTCTAGGACTCACTCTCTCTTTCTCAGTCCTAAAACCACAGCCCTTGTCCTATCCTGAAGCTGGACAAATAACTCAACTTTTTCCTACTCTCCTTATCCCCTTGACGGCTTTCCATCACTCTGAGGAATCAGGACAAGCTGCTTCTACAATCTTCAGGGTTCTTGGACATTCACCTTCTCTTGGTTCCTTAAACAACCACATTCCCTCTCACCACAGGACATTTGCATATACAGTTCTCATTGGCTGTGCCCCTCCCACTCATCCTTCTGCTGGCATCACCACTTCCTTAGGAAAACTCTTCAGTCCCACCATCTAGGTCAAAATCCTTTGGCTTATGCCAGTGGTTTAGAATCAACCTGGGGGACTTGCTCAAATACAGATTACTGGGTCCCATGCTGGGGTTTCTGAATCAGTGGGTTTGAGGAGACTCCAAGAATTTGTGCTTTCCGAAGTTCCTACTGATGCTGCCAGCACTGGCCACAGTCTGGGAACCACTAGCTTGTGCTCTCATGTAATCCCCACTTCATCTGGGATCACAGGCTTTTGTGTGTACGATTCTTTTATGATAATGGGCTTTCCTCTAAGATATGAGCTCCATGAAGCCGAGACCTTGCCTGTTTTTGTTCCTCATCAAAACGCTAGTGGACACACAAGAGTCGTTCAATAAAGAGCTTGGAACAAATAAATGAATGATAAATGAAAAAAAACCGGTCTTCCCAATATCCCTTCTGGCAGACTGGTGGTGCTCTAGACTTTACCTAGAGCCCTCCTTCTACAAGTCAGCTAGATCCCAGATCTGTTATTACAAACACGATCTTAAAACCACTGCTAACTTTTCAGGAAGTAAGGGAACTTCCCAAGGGCAAATCGGGGTATTGGAACTGGAGCTGCCCTTGGGACTCACACTAATGCTGAGACCTTGGAGGTAAAGAACTTCCCAGAGCTAAAGACTAGACATCGAGTGACACACACAGGGAAGCTGAACCCAAGACTCATAAATTAAACCAAGATTCTGGAAAAGGATACAACTTTAGGGAAAGGGTAAACCAGAAAAGCTCCACCCACCAGTAAAGGGAAGCTACAAAGAAACCTACCTCTCCCTTGTGGTGGACAGAAATTAAGAAAAGAGTCCCCTCTGTGAACCAGGAACCACATGTCTGAAACAGCGGCCCCCGGAGAAATTAATTTAGCGTGCCAGTAGCGCCCTCTCGTGCCTGGCAGGAGTAATTACACATTTTTCTGAAAGTGCTCCCTAAATCAGACCTTCAAGTTTTCCAGAGATGAAAAATAAAAAATAAACTAGTAAGATATTTTAAAAAAATTATTCCCACACCCAGAAATTAAGAGACACATAAAGAAAAAAGCTACCGTGAGTTGAAGCATCAGTAGAAACAAAAAGCAACACATCTAGTGTCCCCCACTCCCGACCCCCCAGCTATATATAGGTCACTTCCTAGTTCTCCCAGTGGTTCCCTAGGTTCCCTAGGGACTGTGCCTTATTCATCTCTGCCGCCCTCTGAGCAGAGAGGGTGTTCATCACAGGCCTGTAGATAAACGGAAACAACGCCCGCACTTTGTCCTGCCCTCACTGTGCAGGTGGTGATGCCTGCACGGCGGGAAGGGACACCGGACCTTGGTAAGAGCTCGGCTCTGTGGGGCACAGCAGGCGTCCTCTTCCTTCCTCTCCTTCCTCTGCAGCTCTCGCCCTGCCCATCAGGTCTCACGGAATGCAATAGCTTCCTAACTTCCTTGGTTTTCCTGTTTCCCCTTGTGCTGCCCCCACTTCCCATATGAGCTTCACACAGTGACTAGAAGCCGATTTTCTAAAATATAACGTGTATTCCTCCGTGATCCAAATCAGGCCGCCACCAAGACCCCCCTCTGAACTGCTTGTCTCACTTGAGATGACCGTGAACGATGTGACCGTGAGGCCCCTGCCTTCCTCTCCACCCTCCTCCTCTGCTTGCCCCCCACACCCCCACTCTCCACCACAGGACAGTTGCTTGCACCTGCTGTTCCCCGGCAGAGAACTCTTGTTGGGGACCAGAGGCGCTTCCTTACCATTTGCGACTCAGCCCAAAGCCTTCTCCCTAACTCCCCTCTCCCAGCCCCTCTCAACATCGTTATTTTATTTTATTCTCATCTTGGCACCGATTTCCATCTAAAAGGACCATGTTTATGGGTTTGCTCGTCTCTTCTTTATCTTCCTCTGCCAGAAAGTAAGGGCTTGGAGAGGAGGGATCCTTTCTGTCTTGTTCTCTATGAGCTGGAGGGTCCTGGAACAGCGCCTGACCCACGAGCAAAGAAGTCAGTAAATACTGTTCGAATGAGCCAAGAAAGTCGCCTGCAAACAGGCCAGGAATGTTATGGGACAGCAGCGCACGGAAGGACATGGTTCCTTGTGGCTTTAAACGAAAAGCTCTGGCAGGAAGGCAGAAATATGGCTGCAAGCTGAGCTGCTCTGACGGGAATACAGCACC
The DNA here is from genome assembly GCA_003697995.1 of Taxidea taxus jeffersonii. Classification (NCBI taxonomy): domain Eukaryota; kingdom Metazoa; phylum Chordata; class Mammalia; order Carnivora; family Mustelidae; genus Taxidea; species Taxidea taxus. The sequence goes on from ML105221.1 coordinate 23,102, forward strand.
TAGGACAGAGGGCTAGTGTGTCCTCTCCTTGTTACTTTGGTCAGGTCTTTAGAGATCGTATAATTCTGTTTGTTTGTTGCTTGTTTTTTTTTAATATTTTATTTATTTATTTGACAGACAGAGATCACAAGTAGGCAGAGAGGCAGGCAGAGAGAGAGAGGAGGAAGCAGGCTCCCCACCGAGCGGAGAGCCCGATGCGGGGCTCGATTCCAGGACCCTGAGATCATGACCTGAGCCGAAGGCAGCGGCTTAACCCACTGAGCCACCCAGGCGCCCCTATAATTCTGGTTTTAACGTTTAAGGAGATAGGTCAGAAGTGGGATGATTTCAGAAAAGGGACAATTGAAGATAGGTAGGCAAACTAGAATCTGTGAGGAAAGCCTACAGGACTGGGGACTTGGAAGACCAGCAGGCAGCCTCAGCACTGTTTAAAAGTGAGCTGTCAGGGCCGCCTGGGTAGCTCAGCTGGTTAAGTGTCTGACTCTTGGTCTCAGGTCATGATCCCAGGGTCGCTGCGTAAGGGTCCACACTCAACAGAGAGTCTGCTTCAGACTCTTCCTCTCCCTCTGCCCCTCCCCCCACTTGCGTGGCTGCCCTGGGCACTGAGTCCTGGACCGCAGTGTCCCCAAACCCGAAAGCTGCTCCGCACTGACTTGTGATGGCTTGCTACCTTTTAGGCCACAGGAAGATTTTGGCCTGAGCTGGACTCCTCACCAGCCCGGGCCTGTCTGTGCCCACAGCCCATGGCCTTTCCAGGTAAACCCATCCTCTTCAAGTCCTACTCCCCGGTCTGGCTCAGGCTGTCCATCTCCCACCTGGACCACTCGGACTCTGCCAGTGGTTCTCACATCTTTGACCTGCCCTCCACATCTCAGTTATTCTAGAACCCTCACAAATGACCTGTCTCCATCCCGACTGAGAACCTTCGGGGTGCCTCCTCACCAGGTCTGGTGAGCTAAACAGCTCTCCTGCTCCCCAGGCCTCCCCACGGGTTCTGGAGGGGCCACCACATCTCCGCCCACCACGCTGTGCTCCTTCCCTCCCAGTTGGCCTCCGCATCCGCCACCTCTTGTGCTGGACTGGCCTTCCCGCTCTTCCAGCTGTCCTCCAAGCTGCAGCTCAGAGGGCACACCCCCTCCAGGAGTATCCCCGGGCTCTGCGGGGCCACAGGACTGTGAACGCGCCTGGGCGACAACCTTTAATCACGATGCACCTCCGCTGTCACAAGGTCCTGCCCAACGGGGACGCCATTTATGCAGCTTCATCCCGCAGGCTTGCTGGAGAGATGCTGTGAAATGGACGGATGAACACATGACTCTTCCCAGTTCTGGCTCCTTCTGCTTTCCCTAGACTGTCCCCAGCCCGGCTCCCTCCTTCCTAACACCACCTGCCAGCCTGGATCTGAGAGCAGAGTCCGAGAGCCGCAGAACTTGGGATCTATCAGCAGGTAAGGATTCCCCATTCCCTGGGAGCCCTTCCTGCTGGATTGCTGGAAGAGAGGGCGTCAGCCAAGGTGCGGCAAGCCTCAGTAGCTAATGGAAAGGATCTTAGTCGATTCTCCCAGGAAATTAACACCCTGACCTCTTTTCTGATTACAGACTTTATTTCCCGAAGCAGAACTGTTTCAAACACAGAGTTCGAGGGATTGGCCTGTTTGTAAAGCCCCAGTTCCATATTCCCGAGGCCCAGCCTCCCTAGAGGTTCGGAAACTAGGCGCTAGCTTCACCCCACTTTGCGCCCCATCTTTCGACCCCTCTTCTCAAGGCCTGGACAACTTTCTCTCAGAGCTTAGACTGGGTCTCCCAGCGTGTCTCCCTTGCACACCTTTCACAAGAGCTCCATTTCCACGGGAAAGAGACCAGCCTCCCGTCTGCCTTCTAGAGAGGGCGTTTCCATGGGAAACAGGAGAGGAGAGGCTCCAGCGAGCCACGAGGGGCCCTTCACAGGCAGCAGAGCCGCTCTACCTCCTCCTCGCAGGCGTAGAATTTTTCAAAGAGCGCAGGGGAGGGGCTGTTGCACTCCAGCCACCTCCGCAGCGTGCCCAGAGCCCGGAGGGCGTCGGCTTTGGTGGGCAGGGGCTGGAAGCCTTCCTCCCCAAGCCCCTCCTCGGCCTCGGCGCCGGTCTCCTCTTTGCACACTCCAGATGTGGGCTCCTCGCCCTCCAGGTCCACAAAGCGGGCAAACTCCTGGAGGCTCAGCCCGCTGGGGACCAGAGGCAGCTCGGAGGCTTCGTTGGGGGCCGGGGGCAGCTGGCAGGGAGCCAGCCCTTCCTGGATGAAGCCGCTGACGATGAGCTGCGGGGGCACCTTGGCCCAGGCCGCCGCTGCCAGGTGCAGCGCATCCAGCACCGTGAGGCCCGCCCCGGCCTCTGCCAGCGAGACGCCGGCCCTCCTGCTCTGCTCAGCTGCCAGCTTGCCCAGCAGCCGGTGCCGGTAATGGGTCTTGAAGGCCCGGACCACGGAGCTGGGCAGGGCCGGCGTGCTGGGGGCAGTGGTGGCGGCGGCCAGGGGCAGGAGCCTCACGTGGCGGAGTCCGGGCAGGCTGGCCAGCTCCTCCAGCACCCGGGCGGCCAGCAGCAGGGTGACCTGTCGCCCCTGCCGGCCCATGTCCCTGTCGAACTGGGCCAGCCACTCGGACCAGGGGATGCCCAGGTCAGGATGGTAGGAGGCAGGCAGGGCCTCGCTGCTGACCCCAAAGAAGCACCTGGGAGCGGCCTGGAGCCCACTGACCAGCAGCCGCCGCTTCTCCGTGCCCGTGCTGTTGGCGCACAGCAGCACCCGCACGCGCTCACAGGGCCCCCCACTGCCGGGCACGGCCCGGTACAGCAGAGGCACTTCGGCACAGCCGAAAACGTCCTCTGGGGAGAAGTCTTTAAGAGAAAGAGGAGGCTGGGCCCGGGACGTGGGGCCTGGAGGAGGTGGCTCTGGGGGGAAGGAGGGCGCAAGTACATGGCGGCCCCCGAAGCCTACATTGTTCCGGCGCTTCCAGCGGACCAGCCAGCCGATGCTGGGTACAAAATCCTGGCCCATGATATCAGCCAGTTCCTTGGCTTTGTGGAGCAGCATGGGTCCCGTGATGTCCCAGGCCTTGGCCCGGGCGATGTGGTACCAGCAGAGCAGAGCCTCGTCGATCCCGCTGTACTTGGACTCGCGCTTGCGCTTGCGCTCCCGGTTGGCCGTGCCGCTGCACCAGTCCGCCAGCAGCTTCTCCTTGTTCTTGCAGATGCGCGAGATCTGGGGCTGGGAGACCTGGAAGCGCCGGGCCACCTCTGACTGGGACATCTTGGACTCATCCAGGAGTTCCAGCACCTGGATCTTCTCGGCCAGGGACAGGGCGTGAAGCTTCTTCTTGCTGCTCAGCTCCATGGCTTCTCCACGGCACCTGTCGGGGTAAGAAACAGTGAGTGGGGTCCAGAGGGCCGAGGCCAGGAGGACAGGAAAGGAGCACAGGCAGGCAGAGAGAATACACGAGGGCAAGGAAAGAGGCTGCTGTGTGGCAGAGACTAGGGAAGACTGGGCCAGCTGGGAGAGAGTGAGAGGGTGCACTGGGCAGGTGTTCAGGGGGCTGCGCTGGAGGGAAGGGAATGGCTCGGCTGAGGGAGCCGTGGGCTGGGCACGGACCGGAGGAATGCCAGAGCAGAGCTGGGGGTGGGGGGCTCTCACTGGTCAGAGGGAGAAGGGGTCTGGCCTGGGGTTGAGGGGAGAAGGATGAATAAAGCCAAGGGGACAGCTGCAGAGACAACAAAGGAGTATGGATGGGGGAGGCCGGGGTCCAGGGCTGCGTGGGGCAGGTGTGGGGGATAATCAGGGCCCGGGCTGGGTAGTCCCTGGGAGGGGGAGCGGGATGATGGCCTGGGCTGGATTTAAATGAAGGTGTTGGGGGCGGGGTGGCGAGTGCATGAGCAGAGTTGAGGTGACAAGTGTACAGATGACAAAGAGCGACAGATGGGGTCATGAGGAGCGAGGTTAATTTGGTGCTGGGTCCTGAGGAGGTAAGACTGGGCGGGGGTCCGGCCTGGAGAGCGAGAGGGAGTGGGAGCGCGGGGCCGAGATGGCAGGTGCACAGGCCACAAACAGCAAGAGGGGTGAGGAGGCCGCGGGCAGCGAGAGGGACGGGGTGTCCCCAGAGGGGAGGGAGGTGGCCTGGGAGAGGTACGGTAGGAGCGCGGGCACGAGTGCCTGGGACCGAGGCAGGCCCGGAGCCCGGCTCCGCTACCTGGCCGGCCTCTCCCCACGTCGACTCGGGGTCGGTCGGCGGGGCGTACCCAGGCGCCCGCCCGCCCTCCCCGCCTCCCCGCCTCCCGCTCCGCACCCACCTCAGGCGCTCGTCCCGCGGCTCCCGCCCCTGCCCCGGCTCTGCTCAGCTCGGAGCCCCTGTCCAGGCGGCGACGGGAGCGCAGGGGAGGGACGGGCGCCACGACCCGGAGGGCCGAGTGGGCCGAGGGGCTGCACGGGTGGCGGGCGGCGGGCGGCGGGCAGCGGGCGCGCGCACAGGAAGGCCCCGTGCGCGCCGCCCGCGCCGGGCTCTCTCCTGGCTAGGAAGACCGCGGTGCGGCCGCTCGGCTCCCACCCGCCGCAGCCCCGCCCAGGCCCCATCAGATTGGCCCTCAATGACGTCCCGTCCCGCCCCCAGCTAAGTCTCATTGGACGTTGCGGAAGCGGCGGGGCCCTCTTGGGGGCGGGGCTTCCAGCGCTAGCGGCGGTGAGGCGGAGCCAAGAGCCCGCGGGAGTCCGGGAGGCATCGCCAGCCGCTGGGGCCCGAGGAGCCTCGGGGCAGCGCGGGGGCCGGCGAGCAGATCTGGCGTCTCAAGGCCTTCTTGGCCGTGACCTAGGCAGTCGCAGCTTCCTCATCTAACGAACAGGGCTGTTTAGCCAAACAGGGCTAATGCCGCTCACGGACTGGTTGTGAGGAAAATGGATGAAAGCTTTAAGCCACACAAAAGCTGTTACCATGGACAGCGCTGGCCTCGGGGTGATCCGGCCATTGGGGATGTAACTTGCCTGGCGCCAGGTTGTTGCTTCGTTTGGTTTTAAAAGTAGGCTCCATGCCCAACTCACGACCTCGAGATCAAGAGTTGCATGCTCTAATGACTGAGCCAGCCAGGTGCCCCATGGCCAGGTCTGATTTAGGGCAAATAAGGACTAATTTTTATTAGTTTTGATAGTGGTTGGCAAGATTCAAGTTTCTTTCTTTTTTTTAAGAGTGCAGAACCGACTCCAGGGTCCGCGCAGGGCTGGAACTCACAACCCTGAGATCGTGAGGGTAATCGCGGAAATTAAGAGTCCGACGCTTAACCGACTGAGCCACCCAGGCGCCGAAGACTCAAGTTTTTATTTTTACTGTTTTTTAAAATTAATTAATTAATTTGACAGAGAGAGAGAGAGAGAGAGAGAGAGATCACAAGTAGGCAGAGAGAGAGGGAGAAGCAGGCCTCCCGCTGAGCAGAAAGCCCGATGCGGGGCTCGATCCCAGGACCCTAATATCAGGACCTGAGCCGAAAGCAGAGGCTTTAACCCACTGAACCACCTAGGCGCCATGGAAGATTCAAGTTTTTAAACTCAAGGTCTAATACCAGTCCTTTCCTTAGTAATCTTCAGTCCTGCGTGTTCTTAGTAACCGAACCCACGACCTGTGGTTGCGTGTTTCCCATCCTCAACTTCAGCCTGCTTCCCCTCCCCCACTCCCAGCTCTGATGGGAAGCCCAGGGCCACGGATGAGTCCCCGTCTCTCTGCCTCACAGGCTTCCCTCCTCAACCCAACCTATGCCTGATCCTTTTTCCATCCTTCTATGTCCCATGCTAAACCCCACCATCTGCAATGGTTTCCAAATTTCTTCTTCGGTCTGCTACAGCATCTTTTTTTTTTTTTTTACATTTCTTTTCTGACTCCTAGATTACTCAGCCACCAAGAATCATTGCTTTACTCCCTCTGCTTCTGTCCTACTTCCGTGTAAAAGCCTGAGGACAGGGGATGTGCTCTAGTACTAACAAAATTCCTGGCTCAGAGCACCCAGCTTGCTTACTGAACGCAATGGCCTAGGCCACTGGCTTTGCAGTGAGTCGGTGGTTTTCAGTATATGTGCTGCCAAAGCGAGCACCGTCAGTGGTTTTCAGACTCTTTCAAAAAGCCCTAAGGATAGATACCTCAGGGGTTTCTTAACTGATTGACAGAAATCTTAAAAAGTTTAAGAACCACAAAACACACTTTCAAGTGAGATACAGAAGATGCATTATGTAAGCTGTCAACAACAAAATGTTGGCTGCAAGGAAAGGCATCATTTTTGTGCACATACATCCCCCAAGGAAGGTGGCTGTGCTGGCAGAGTTCATGCACACGGCGGGTAAAGGAAGGAATGCCAGGCAAGCGAAGTCGAGGTGCCTCTATGCTCGTGAACAAAGCTTTCACATGTCCCAGTCTGATGTTCTTTCCTTCTGTCATTCTTTTGTATTTATGATGAAGCTTCTGAACCCACTTTAAGTATCTGAAATCCCAAGATTAACCTTTAGAAGACCGTCACCACTTGCATATACAAGTCTAACAGAATTACCTTCAAACAAACCAAAATATAGACCCAGGATGCTAACGCTGATTTTAACCCAAGTTTTGTATTAATCAAAACAACTTTTCTGTCTTGTCTAACAAGGAATCGTTAGAACAGGAATTTACGTGAAAAAATTAAGACTAACAGGGGCGCCTGGGTGGCTCAGTCTCTTGAGCTTCAGACTCTTGATTTCGGCTCAGGTCATGACCTCAGGGTCACAGATCAAGCCCTGTGTCAGGCTCCGTGCTGGGTACAGAGTCTGAGATTCTTTCCCCTTCCCTATCCTCCAACCCCCACTCGTGCTCTCTCAACAGATTAAATCTTAGAAACTGAAAAAGATATCAGAACAACATACTCAAATTTCATATCTGCTTTACATACTGGGCTTTAGACAAGATTTTAATTTGGGAATAAAAGCTGTATTTCAAAACATTTATAAACCACTGACCTGAGGAAGAAAGTTTTAGGCTGAAATGACTTTCTCAACCAGGAAAGGGAGTCGAGATAAACCACCCAGCAGGGAGTTCTGTGTAAAAACGTTTATTTGTACTAATGTTTAGAATACAGGAACTAAAGAAAGAAAGACACCTCAACTCCAAAGGGACAGTGAATTAGGACCTGCCCACAGCCAAGGGGAAGGCCACTCCAGGGGGTTCTGGCATGGACTATCTCCCTCCACTACTTCATGTCAGTGTCACCAGGCAAAAAACTGAGGAATCAGGGTGTGAAGACCTTACCAGCTGCTAGCGAGTGAGCAAGGGAAGAGAGGGATGTCTATGTGGCTTCCCTGTGACCCAGGGGCCAGGACACAGAGAGCAGGAGGCAGAGGCTCCCAATTCAGTCAAGGGCAGGAGCTGGATGTCCAGGTCCAGGAAGAACAAAAAGGGGATTCTGGAGGTAGGCTTTTTTCATCGAGTTAAAAAACAGGCACATTATCCAACGTCTCCCTGTGGCCCCCAAGCTGCTGGCCTGGCCCCCTGATTCTTCCCCTCTCCCCACAAAACCAAAGGGAATAGGAGGGGAGGCAGAAGACAGGAAATTCCAAGGGTGGGGAATGCTTCGGTCATTAAGAGACCAGCTATGAGCGAGCCAGGTGAGCACAAGAAGAATCAGGTGAAGCTACGACTCCCCCTGGGGTGGGGTGGAGTGGGTCAGGGCAGCGCAAGGAGAGTGACCAAGAGCATCCTGGCCTGGGCGAAGGATCCTGGGTAGCAGGGAGAGACAGCTGCCGAGAGCGCTCTGAGGGAAGGAGGGAGCGAGGCTAAGCAGCACCAAGGGCCTGGAAAGCTCCTTGCAAGCGCCACCTCAGCTTGCTCTGTCGCTCATTCCCAGCTGCTCCTGGCAGAGGCCCTGGTCTGGCTTGCCTCCAGGAGAAGGGAAAACCCTGGGGACCAGAGCAGGCAGAGCTGAGAGAAAAGTGAGCTGCTCTCCTACTCGTACTCGGAGGACATGGTTTGAACCCTGTGATCGCCAGGGCGGGGGCCCAAGGCAGGCAGAGTGAAAGCACTTCACGGAGAGCAGTGAGAAGCTGGGCCGCAGGTATGCCCTGGGGCAGGGTGCTGCTCCGTTCTCCCTGAGGGCCGAGGGCCAGAGGCGGTCAGAGCTGCCACCTCAGCTTGCTGCTGCCAAAGGCAGATTGGCACGACCACCCGAGGTTCTCTGGACTTGTGAAAGAGGAGGAGGGGAAAGGTGGGTATGAAAAACAAGAGAGGAAGAGAGAAACAGCCCTAGATGTACGGCGGGGCGGGGGGTGGGGGTGGGGAGCGGGGCGGGGAGCGGGGGGGCACATCAAGAGGAGTTCTGGTTCTGGTAGATGGAAGCTTTCTCCTTCAACAGGTCCAGACACAAGTGGCAGCTCCAACTTCCTGCAGAGAAGCAGAAAGGGGTCAGGATGGGTCCCCTACTGCCCTAAGGTACTGTCCTGCCACTGCCCACACCTCACTTCCAGGAGCAGGACCAGCTACAGGAAGGCCGGGAGATGTTCTGCGGTAGCAAAGTTCCACAGTTATCCTGAGCTAAAAGAAACCTCCAGGGTGTCAAATATCAGAAAAAATAATTCCCAGTGGTGATTAAAGAAATAATCATGTGGAGGACTATTCCCAAATACAGACTCCCAGGCCCTCTTAAATCCGAAATCTCTAGGAGCGCCTGGGCAGACCGCATTTTTTAAAGCATCCCAGCTTTACACTTGTGATTACAGAAGGACCAGACTTTGTTCTCAGAGCCCCAAAGGTCAGAATGAAGATCATAAATAGTACTTCTAGAGAAACCCATTTTGATTCCACGTAAGATAGCTTTCTGGGAAAACCATGGAAAGATAAGATGGGCTCACCACCACCACTTGGTGTTTAAGAGGCCGAGGACCAGTGACAAGAAAGGGGGGTGAACTCTGACAACCCGGTGTGTTACTATTTCTTAGAATAGATGGGGAAAAACTGGGGAAAATGTCCCTTGCCAGAAATGTGTTTCAAACTTTGCTTATTAGTATTTATTATGGTTGCATTCTTCTGTGTGTCTGTGTGTTCTTCTGTGTGTGTTTTTTTAGAAATAAAATTAGCCCTTAATGCCTCAAAATTGGTGTAAATGTTTATCTGTGGATGTGTATGGGGGAAATAATCCACACCTTTTATAAGCTCTTCACAGACACGGGGCTCTCTGAACCTAAGAAGGGCCTTTCTGACCCCAAGATCAATAGCGCAGGGGCTGGAAGGCTTCTCTGTAAACAGTCAGCCAGAATGTTAAATAGTTTAGGCTTTGTGAGCCACATATAGTCTTGGTCCCATGTTCTTTTTTAAAATCACCTTTAAAAATGTGAAAGCCGGGGACGCCTGGGTGGCTCAGTTGGTTAAGCAGCTGCCTTCGGCTCAGGTCATGATCCCAGCATCCTGGGATCGAGTCCCACATCGGGCTCCTTGCTCGGCAGGGAGCCTGCTTCTCCCTCTGCCTCTGCCTGCCTCTCTGTCTGCCTGTGCTTGCTCTCTCTCTCTCTCTGACAAATAAATAAATAAAATCTTAAAAAAAAAAAAAAAAAATGTGAAAGCCGTTCTTAGCCTAGAAGCTATACACACGCTAGCTGCGGCTGGGCCTGGCTGACCATGAGCTGCAGGTTGCTGTCCCCTTGACCTAAGAGCCTCGCCCACCTGGTGGCTTCTAGAGGATTCTCCCTCAGCTGCTGGCTGCTCCTCACTACCTTAGCCTCTGACAGTACTTCAGTATGAAGGCCCTTCCACAGTTCATGTGGAATTTTGTCTGTAAACCGGTATTCCATGGTTAAAAAAATACAAGATGGAACACACTACTTCTCCCCAACGTAGATTTATAAGCTGCACATGACAGATGACAAGAGCGGTGTGCTCCCCTGCAGCTGCCAAAGGACTCGCAGACTTTGTTCGTGTCCCCTTCCCTAGGGGGGTGACAGCGGTGTGACCTACATTACAGGTTAGCCTAACCACACAGTGAGGCACTTTCTCTTATCTGCAATGCTGGCCCACAGCCTTTGGGCACAGTAAAAGCCACTGGGCATTCAGAGCCTCCTGAGTAAGCTCCTGAATTTCTATAAAGGAGGGGTTTAGGCACAGAGATCTGGCCGGAGGGGGACCTGCAGAGAGACAGCCGCCTTCTGGTGCCACCACCGGTTTGGCTGAAAAGCTCGCACAAACTTGGGAGCATCATTAAGCAAACTACGGGAGGGGTAGACTGACCCATTCAGGCTCCAGGTTCAAAATACCTTTCCAGGCTGGGCAAGGGAAGGAGGAGGAAACGGACACTCAAACCTATCACATCGGAAGAGCTGGTACCAAAGCCTCACATGAGACAAACTACCAACTGAGTTTCCTGGGCTGGCTGGAGGAAAGCAGAAGCACTCCTTCCGGTGACTGTTTTCCGCTCAGCCCCAGTTCTCTCTTTGGTTGCTGATTTTCTGCATTTCTAAATGTACCTGGTGATAACGTGTGAACGTTAAACCCTCGAAGCGGAAATGCTAGGAAAGCATTCTAAGTGAAGGCAAAGTGTCTATTCCCTAATCTGGAAGAACACACGGGAGAACTCACTTATGGTACAAGTGGTTTTCCAGGTCACTAGTAAGATACTTGTTCTGCGTGAGAGGTCAGGACAACCTACCTTCGGGAGGCTCAGACATGGACGGGGTGAGACAGTACATATGGTAGCCACGGTCACAGTCGTCGCAGAAGAGCAGCTGGTCCTAGAGGCGGAAGGGGCAGGTGAGTGACCGTGGGGGGGTAGACAGGGATGGGAGCTTCTGCAGACACTGCTGCTTCTTCCAGGGGGGCGGGGCAGCTGGTGGGGAAGAGCGGACTCGCGAATTTCTGGAGAGGAAATTCTCCACCCAGACGGAGGGAGTCACTGTCATACTGCCTGAATCCTACCAGATTCTGAACTCAGGCCATGGCCTCCACTCTTACCCCCTACGTGCTAGTCTTCACAGAGGAAACTTCTCTTTTAAAAATGTTAAGACAGAGCAAATCACTCCCAATTAAACCCTCAGACCTGGCGATGCCTGCCTTCCAATCCCTTCTCCGACTGTGCTCCTGCTGCAGGGAGGCCCCCACCAGCCGAACTACCTCGGTCCACTTGGCCCGAATGACCAAAGGGCCCCGGCCTCGTTGCTCCCATCCTGGGCACGCTGTGCCCGTAAACCTTCTTGGACTGGCCCCTCCACATCCACCGAATCTCTACCCCAGCACTGCCTCCTCGGAGAAGCCAGCTCTGACCGACGTCGGGCACCCAATGGCCCTGGCCCACCACTGCTGTCACTCTCTTCCCGGCACGCCAGAAAACCATCGCGCCTTTTCTCACTCACTGCCTGTTCCCCACAAGGAGGGCAAGTTCACGGAGGGGGGGACCCTGCTGTCTTGTTTAGCGCCGAGTGCCCGGGACGGCATCTGCCGCCAGGCTAGTGCCCCAGGGAAGGTCTGGCTGCTCCCCAGGAGGCAGCTGCGGGCTGGGGGTGTGGGGGTGCCGCGGGGACACGCACGTCGTTCTCAGAGGTGCCGCAGATGTTGCAGCACTTGCACTCGATGCACTGCCAGCGGTAGGTCTTCACGGCCGCCATCATCACTGGGGTGAACTGCAGGCAAGACGGGTGCCCTGCGGGTGGGAGGAGAGGCGCGTCACCCGGGAGGCGGTGGAGGGTGGGGGGTTGGGGGGACCCTTGGCCCCGGGCGGGGGGTACCTGAGCGGCCACAGTCCGAGCAGGACACCAGCTCCTCAGGCTGCCCCGTCTTCTTGTTGATCTTGGAGTCCCCCAGGCAGAAGTCGCAGTAGTTGTTGGGCAGGGCCAGGCCGTCAGGACCCTTCTTGGCTACAGAGAGGGAAAAGAGCTCCGAGTGGGGTCCCGGGGGGCCTTGAGGCACCCGGCAGCCCCACAGGGAGCGCTTTCCGGGGACAGGCTGCCCCCCGGTCCCGCCTCCAACGCGCCAGCTTACACTTCTGCTCCTCCGACCTCTGGGAAACCGGCGTGGGTGGCTGCGAGTCCTCCTTGTCCTCACCCTCCTCCTCAGCCAGGTGGGAGTGGGCATAGTGGTAACTGAGGCCTGGTCGGTTCTTGTAACGCTTTCCGCAAACTGGGTGGGGACAAGACGACAGAGAAAGGTGTTGGGATCCGAGAGAGCCACATCCCCGCCCCCTCGCCCCCCGCCCCCCCAGCTGTGGGGCTCCAGCTGAGGCAGAGGTAACCACCCCTGCCCCCGTCGGCTCTGTTTGAGACAGGCCTCCAGTGCCAGCCACCTGCCTCCGGCGAGGAGCATCAGGCCCTGGGGCTCTCCAGTTTCCGTGGCTCTGGCCTCTGTTACACCCCAGCCCACGGCCACCTCTGCTCTTCCACACTGGCTGTCTGGGAGGCCGAACCCTGGCCCCGTTACCACTTGCCCTGGGAATAGTCTGGGGAGGGAGCTGCAGGTCAGGAAGGGACGGGAGTTCCTAAAACTTTGTAATCTGGCAGGAAGGAAAAAAGGTAAGGAAGAGACTCCAAACTTTTTTTTACCTCTCAATAACCACGGGAAGCTCAAGCTCTCCATGTGTACCGCAGAGCTCACCCCTGCCCAATGAGGATACAGGAGTAGGGAGTGGATCCCCGGGGAATCAACTATCAATAAGTCTGCTGGGGTATCTGGCCCCCAAGGCAGCTGGAAGACACTCCGTCAGTGCCCTGCCCACCCCCCACCAATCAGCAAGGAAAGCAGACCCCCACGAGGCATCTTGTACTCTTAAGCAGTGATACCAAGAAGAGCAAGGGGGCCAGCAGGAGGGAATGGGGAAAGGATGGGAGGAGGTGGCAGGATGGTGAGAGACATTAGCTGACCACCAAGTGTCTGTCCTGGGGAAGGGGAAGCAGAGGGATCTGTCTGTAGTGGGCTCCTGAGAACGCTTCTGAAGCCACCCTGTGCAGCGGGGCCGAGCGGCCCTAGGAGCAAGTCTGTGGGAGACAAGCGGTGGTAAAGGCAGTTTCCAGGACCGTGAGGAGTGGAGTACAACCGAAAGCCCACTGCTCCTATCCCCATGCCATTCCAGAGACGTTTACACTAGCATCGCGGGAGATGAGAAAGGTGGGAGAAACAAGGGAGGAGGGAAAAGGGATAGGAAAACCAAAAGTCTGAAAAGTTGAGAGAGCTACCTCTCTGGGGCGCTTTCGAGGTATGCTTTTGTTTGAAACTATCTGAAAGACAGAAAGAAAAGTCATGAGAAGAAGGCCTTGATACACTTGAGACAGGAGCGGCAGCAGCAGGAAAGCGGAGCAAACGAGAGAGAAACCAGCGGCAATGGTGCTCCCAGGGCGGAGGGACAGAAGTGGGGCGAGTCAGAGAAAAGGGGGAGGGCAGACATTGAAAAATTCGCTGTTGGACTCTGGGGGGCCCTGGCTTGACTGGGGCCAGCAGACCTGGATGTGGTCGACAGAGGGGCCAATTCTGCCTGCTGTGTGCGCTTCTGGCCCCAGCACCCCACCCCAGGGGATAGCAGAAACCTCTCCCAGAGCATGCAGGTCCCACCCACTGGGTAGCAGAGGCTGGGACCTCCCAAGGGTCTCAGAGGGAACCAGTCAGCAGGCAGGAGAAAGCATTCAGGCCTTTTGTTACAACTCTGAGCAAGAACACAACCCTCCCTCCTCTCAGATCCTGAGCAGGGGCTGGGTCCAAGGCAGGGACCACCCACCCACTCGTGAGGCACTCACTGTCACAGGCATAGGGCTTGTCCCGATCCTCCAAGATGGAAGCGTCCAGCTTCTTACGGGCACTGCCCACACCTTTACCCTGCCAGAAGCAAAACAAAACAAAATCAACAGAAAGATCCCCTTATTAAGATGTCTAGGCCTAGGGTGCTTGGGTGGTCTGCCTTCGGTTCAGGTCATGATCCTGGGTCCTGGGATGGAGGCTTCATCAGGCTCCCTGCTCTGTGGGGAGCCAGTTTCACCCTCTCCCATTCCCCCTGCTTGTGTTCCCTCTCTGTGTCAAATAAATTAATAAAATCTTAAAAAAAGAAACAAAAAGTCTAGGCCTGAGGAGTAAGCTCCCCAGGGAAGTGACTGCTAATTTCACTCGAGGAAATATGGCACAAGCAACAGCACAGGGAGCGCTGCAGGCTCCCCCGCAGGCAGGGCCCTGCCTCCTCACCTTGGACTTCCCCTTGCCTCGACGCTTGGGAGTGTCTTCTTCATAGTCCTCGTCATCCAGGTCATCTAGGAAGTCCTCTGGTTCTAGGATCCGCTGAGTGGACAGGAGGATTACAATGGGCAGATACAATGTACCTCCAAAAGCTCCCCCGCGATGGGCCCGGCCGGACCACCCAGAACTTCCTCCGTGGACGGAGGCCCTCCACTGGCCCCTCCAGTCTGGCCTCATTCCTCACCGCTGCCCTTTAACACCCCAGAATCCCATTCCTTCTCCTTTCCATGCTTTGGCCTTTCCTTCCTTTTCGACTCTTTTCCTGTTGTTCCCCTAGAGTGCCTTCTCTACCCTCTCCAAGGGGCCGACTCAAATGCCATGTTTTCATGAAGTCTTCCCTGGTACCCCAAGTAGCCGTGCTCTCTCCTGCCTCTGATCTGCTGCCCTAAGAACATACAATCAGTAGTTCCCTTCTGACAGCTCACTTCTTAATTTTTTTTAAGTCTATTTTTTTTTTAAATAATCTCCACACCCAGGCTGGAACTTGAACTCATGACCTCGGGATCAAGAGTAGTATGCTCTACAGACTGAGCCACTTCTTAGATTTCAATCAAGAGCTCTGGGGGGCGCCAGGGAGGCTCAGTTGGTTAAGCATCTGCCTTCCATTCAGGTCATGATCTCAGAGTGCTGGGATGGAGTCCTGAGTTGGGCTTCCTGCTCAGCAGGGAGTCTGCTTCTCCTTCTCCTGCTCCCCCTACTTGTAGGCGCTCTGTCAAATAAATAAATAAAATCTTAAAAAACAAAAACAAAAGCAGAGCTTTGCTGCTTACTTGTGTGGGCTTATTGGAAGTTTTTTTTCCCCTAACTGCTCTGTTTCAGCTTCCCTGTATGTGAAACGGGGGCCACGGTACCTACTTCCTATGGTTGTAGAGATTAGAGAAAATGATGGAAAAGCACTTAGCACAGTGCCTGCCATAGTTTTAACTCTTATTATTTCTGGGCACAGTTTTATCTTCCTTGGTGGTAGGGACCAGGCCTGCTTCACCCATGTAACCTCAGGCACCAGAAAACATCTATGACAAAGAAGATGAATGAGGGAGAGTCTGTACTTAGAAGAAAACGAACAGGAAAAACTAGATACTAATAGCAAAGCCAGTCAGTACCCAGTGCTAATTAGGGAATGAGCAGGACCAGAACCCCAGAGGCCTGCCTCCTGGCCCAAAGCTTCTGTTTCCATTCTGAATACTGGGTGGCCTCCGATGAAGAGGAGGCTAGTTTCCATCAAAGCTCCCTTAGTCATGGTGTTCATCTTAATACCTTCCGTGCTCGACTGTTGGTCACAGGAAACTCGCCCAGGCTGTCATCATCCACTCGGGGGTCGGGGGCACCTCGCTTCTCCAGGGGGTCTGTGCGCAACAGAGCCTCCAAACTACTGCCGTCTTGAGAGATCAGCCCCTCTTTCTTCAGGGTCTGGTCTGTGTCTGCAGGCAAGGTCAGGATGAGGCGAGGCTCAGAAGGGCTGAAAGCAGACCGCTCGGGGTCTACACAGTGCTAGGCCAGCCATGGGCCAGTCACTGTCTTTTGGTCTCTGGCTGCCCAGGAACCAAGACACCCCAGTTTACTTGGCACCGTAACTTATCTGTTTACCCGTCTCCTCTATTAGACTGAACTCTGTAAAGGAGGGAATGGCATCTCACTCACTCTAGCATCTTCAGGATCTAGCACTGGGCCTGGTACGTGATAGATGATTGATTACCGGCCTTACATGCAGCAGGCCACACCCCTGCTCAAGAAGGGCTGTGCTTTACCTGGTTTAATAGATGGGAAAGAAAGTCTTGGATCCTCAGGAGGGTGGGCTCGCCGCTTTTTCCGCCAGCGCCGGGCAGGGTAGGAGTATAGCTGCCCAGAGGCCAATCCTGTGGGAAAGAAGAAAGAGAGAAGAGTCAAGCCCTAACACAGTTCTGGGCAGTAACATCAAACACATTCTAGAGGAGTAGCACTCCCTGCCCACCAAGTTCTACAGTGAGGGAGGAATATGGACAGTGAGGGCCTGGGAGCAGGAGAGGTGATAGTTTATGGGAAAGAAAAACAGATGGAAGCTGGGGGCCTTGGCTAACACAGAGCTCCCCAGAAGCCCAATGACAGCCTTAGTAGGGCAGCCCTGCAGAAAACAAAGATGCTGGTACGAACCCGTCTGCTTCATCTTCCCTGGGCCTCTAATCAAGGCAAGACCGTATTCAGCCACGCGTGGAAGCAGTGAGGAAAACCCTCTCAGCTGGCTCATCACTTAAGATGAAGAAGCTTCTGCCTTCCCTGCGCTCCCGGGTCTGAACCCTCATCTCACCTGGACCCCGGTGTCGTTTCTCCATCCAGATATAACAGTTGCTCTGGGCCACTCCAGTCTGTGAGTCCAAGAAAGGAAGGCGCACGCTGCGCTCAGCACAGAGGCGGGCGTTGTAGTTGTGGCACTGCTCCATGGCATCTCTGTAGTACTGCTCCCCAAGGCTGCAGGGACACAAAGATCAGGTGTGCGTGTGCTGGAGCCGGGCAGAGCACAGGGTGCCGAGTGGCCCCGCTCTCCTGCCATCTGCTTCTTTAGAAGGCTCGGGGGACCGGGAGACTGCGGCTTTGGTCCCATTTGCCTCCGTTTCTGCCTCAGGGGACACCACACCCCTTCACTAAGCCTCTATGAGGAAAAGCACTTCATAAATTACCATCAGGAACACATGATCTCTCTTGTGTCTACTCAGGCCTAAGCCTAACCCACAAAGATGGGGAGAAACTAACGTTCATTCTGTGCCTCTCTTGGAGTCCAGCCCTGTGCTAGTCCAGACGCTGCTTCTTAACCCTCCTGACTCTGAGAAGCCCAGGTTAGCTTCTTTTCACAATCAAGGAAGAGTTCAACAAGGTCTAAGGCCCTTACTAAAATACAGTTAACAAGCTACAGCGCGTCTACACCGTGAATTTGTATTAAGCCCTAAAAAAAAAGGGAGCTCTTCATGTGCTGATATCAAACCATCTCTAAGATGACCAGAAAAAAAGCGAGGTACAGTGCTGAGAAGTGTTCCAGCATGCTACCATTTATGTAACAAGAAGTAGAGAAGAAACGGTAGGCCTCCAGAGAGAAAAACTGGGTGACTTGGCTGGCGGCGGGGGGGGGGGGGGGGGTTCTCCTATATGCCATTTTAGATCTTTTGAATTTTGTACTAGGTGCAGGTTTCTCCCACTATCTGATGATGTACTTTCTGCCACTTCACTTTTATAAAAGACCTACAACAGGAGCGCCTGGGTGGCTCAGGTGTTAAGCGTCTGCCTTCAGCTCGGGTCATGATCCCAGGGTCCCAGGATCAAATCCCACATTGGGCTCCTTGCTCAGCAGGAAGCCTGCTTCTCCCTCTCTCACTCCCCCAGCTTGTGTTCCCTCTCTCGCTGTGTCTCTCTGATGGATAAATAAATCTTAAAAAAAAAAAAAAAAAGACCTACAACAGTACCTTTCACTAACTGGAAGAGATCTAGAGAGGATTTTTCACTTTTAAGAAGTTGCAATTGCTTTTTTGCTTTATGCCATTCGGCTTATGTACAGTGTCTTAAGAACACTCTACTTTGAATAGTGGGGGTGGGGAGGACCTGTATTGAGTGAACTAATTAATTCCATGTGCTAATTTTAAAGTCAGTGGAAAACATGTGAAAAACACCTGAACTTCTTTGAATCCTACTTTTTCCCCGAGTGCCATTAGAGAGATACAAAACCTGTTTGCTCACAGGGCCATCTGAGGCCCTTTTCCATTCTCACACCATCAAATCATACAGGAGAGAACCTTCTTTCACTCAGAAGACTCAGTCTGAAATCTAAATAAAGGTAAAACTTTAAGTGCTTTAAAAAGCTGGACAACTACACGGTGCCAGGAGTTACCTGGTTCTAAGAAGCATGTATATAGAACCAACCTTTTTCTCATCCTCAGGGCTTAACAAACACGTTAGTACTGGAAGGACAGTGACCCATCTTTACATATTCGATCCCCTGTAAATAAACTGAGGGCACAGGTGGTTTCTTTCCCACAGTATCCCTAGTATCCACGAAGGGGTCTGGGACATCTTGACCTGGGAGTAAAAAGACCTTGCACGGCTGCCACTCACCGCACGAATGTGGACATTCAGTCAGCCCATGTGGAGCTCAGGTTCCTCTGCTGGACTGGGGAAGCCGGACTAGAGAAGCTCTAACATATGCTACACGAGGGAGACCCCTCGCATGAGGAGCTGGACAGAGTGAGTCTCTGTTGTTTATGTCCATAACTCAAGCTCCACCGACAAACCAGGCTCTGGAATCCGAGGGGGGCTTTCACAGAGCAGTCACAATAGACCACGCAGGCACAGCTTAGTATGTTCCCGAGCAACTGAAGAAGACACACCACACACAAGGCGACAGCAACACAAGATCGCCCGACTTGATTCAATGAGTGTTAATAACTGTAATTTGAGGTGGTAAGCACGAATCTTGTGTTGGGGAGTGGAAAAAAAAGGAACAGGCTCACATGAGCTGGCCTTTAGGAGGCAGCCATGTCCTCACCACACAGAGGAAAATTGGATAAACAAGGCCGAGCGCAGCAGCTCCTTTGTTTCTGCTGATGGCAATGGATACTGACGCTGGAAGTCAAATGGAAGGAAGGGTGAGATGTGCCGAAGGCTGCAGAGTCAGAGCACCGAAGCTACAACTGGTTTTGGGGAGGATAGTAAGAGTCTGTCACAGCACTTGTGAGTTAAGTGGGATTTCAGAAGGTGGTGCAAACTGCCTTGTGAGAGAACTGGGAAGGAAACACCTAAGTCAGGGGGAGAGGGGATCTGATGAAGAGAGACTAAGAGAGAATGAGAGGGAATTTATAAATGGGAAAATTCTTCTCCCAGAACCAGATGCAAGTCAGGAAAGATGAGCTAGTACTCCTGACCTCCATGTATAACCTCAGCTGTTCAAAAAGCAGGCATACCATGATCAAGAGAAGTTCCAGAAAAGTATCTCCTGGGTGACAACAGTACTGGAAGAACGCAAGCCCCTTCTTCCAGGGCAAGGGCCGTAGGGCAATGTATTAATTGCGGTGAACAGCCCTCTGCAGCTAGAACTGAGAAAGTTGGTTTCTCATTACTAGCACTCAGGAACCAGGGGCTGGTGACCCTCACAATCTCTGTAGCTCCTTTAAGAGAAATAAGTCGTGCTCTGTTGAAAGGGGCAACTCCTCCCTTCTAGGACTACATGAAAGGGTTGGCAACTCTACTTCCCTGAAGAAAGTCTTCCAACATAAAATCTCATTACCTATTAACTCTTAAAACCTAGGGAAGTCTGACATTCCCCCAGGACAGTAAGATTTCCAAAGTACGAGCTCTGATTTCTTTCCGGGAAGCAGGAAACCTGTGTAAAACCTCCCTTTACAGTGGGACTGGGGTGTGTGTGTGTGTGTGTGTGAGGGGGGGGGGGGTAGTCAACAAAGAGAAAGGCAGGGAAACAAAGAAAGAACATCTGAGTCAGGAAGAATAACTATATAAATGGTAGATCAAGAGCGACATTTCTAAATTGAGGGAAATGTCAGCCTGAAGAAAGAGCTGGGGGAAACTGGAGTGGGCAGATCAGAGAGAAAGATAATAGTGTTGGGAGGAGGGGTAGCTGAACGGAGGCAGAATGGAGCTGAAAGCAAGTTAAAAAAAAACACACACACACACAAAAAACCACAGGAGGAGAAGAAGGCACTTAGCTTAATGGAAGTGGGAAGGCATGCTCAAAGAAAAGGCTCCAGGCGGGGAGGAGGGGAGGTGGGCAAAGCAATGTACTCTTTTAAAAGGCTCTTGGGAAGAGTGGGGGCTCAGCCCACCACAAAGGCAGATGAGAAGCTGTGAGTCCCTCAGAACAGTTTCCAAACCTTTTACCCTGTCATGCAGTCCAAATCCAAAAGCCCTGCCTGGACAAGGAGTCGCCTCTCAATTTTCCTACCTCTGCATGAAGCCCAATTTACCCACTGAAAAGAGCTTGCTCTATTGGCCCACCGGGCACGAAACCATCTCTTCAGGGAGGAGGTTAGGTTCAGTCAAGTCCCAAAGCATCTTTAACTCACAGCCAACAGACCCCGCTCCATCTTCCCCAACAACCATTAACTTTAACTTTGCTGGAAACCCGACCAGCACAAGGCGACTGCACAGCGCGCAGCCTGCCGACCTAGATGCCCCCCCAGGCTGCAGAGGCGTCCTGGACCGCTTCCGTCCAGTTCCCGTTTTTTGGTGGCTGGACTGGCCGGTGCGAAGGCCTCCTCCCCTGAAGTTCCTTCCCTTCCGCATCTCCTTGCTCCTCAACACATTCTTCCCGATGATGTTTCAGGTCTTGGCAATCAGATACTCAGACCCCCACCCCCCACCTCGATCGTCAAGGGGCTGTTAAAACAAAACAGCCCCGCGGTGCTTAACCGCACAAGGGCTGCTGAGCCTGTTGCTCCAGGACCGGCCGCGGGCAGCGGATCCGGAGGGGTCGGCGCCCCGCTTCGTGGGGACACGGGTCGGTCCCGGGCCCGCCCTCGGCCCGGCCCCTCCGGACCGAGGCGTCTGGTCTCGGAAGCGCACCCGGACTGTGTCTCTCCTACGCAACGACGGCGCCATACTCGGGCCACCGTGAGCCCGAGGGAGCGCTCAGACCACACGGCGCCGCAGGGAGGCTGCCCGTAAGGGGCTCCCGTGTGCCCCCCTCAGGGCCTCCACAAGTTTCCAAAGAAGCGCAACGTCTTCTTGGGAGTCTCCTGTTGCCCTCCCTACTAGGAGTCGCAACCAGGCCTTCTCGGGCACTTCCTTCCCTCCGCCTCGTCCCCTCCCGCACCGCCCCCTACTCCTAGGCCCCTTACAAGATCTCCCGGCCTAGGAGAGAAAGAAACGACTACTCACAGCTTCACTACATTTTCTACCACAGCCGCCATCTTCCCTGCTCCTCTCCCTCAGGCCGGGAGGCCCGGAGCCCTCAGCGCGCAGGCGCCGGGACCGCACCGGGGAGCCGGTTTCCTCGTTCCTCTGCGCAGGCGCCGCCCGAAGGCGCGCGCCCGAGAGCGAGGAAGGGAGAACGGGCTTCGTGACAGTCCACCCGGGTCGGGGAGTCGAGTCGAGGGAGCCCAATACGCAGGCGCGACGGAAACGGGCGCGCGCCCCGAGGCTCTTGCGGGAGCCCCGGGTCTTCCGTGCGGAGGGCGGGACCGGAGAGGGAGGGTCTGGCTTGGTGCAGAAACGAGAGGGTTGATGAAATGGAGATGGTGAAAACTGGAGACCCAAAGCTGGGCTAGATGGAACATTATGCGTTCTGCTACCTCACCGACATTTATCCTTGTGGTTAACCCTTTGCCCTCACTCTTGGGCTCGGGGAGGGAGTTGGTGGGTCGCAGAAAACAAGAGTAATGCACAATCCGCTTGGGTCCCCAATCGTGTGCCTATTCAAGGAGAGGAGAACTGACGCCGGAACTGGGCAGTTCTTTGGCCTGAATATGGGAGTCTTGGCAAAAGTTACCTCCCCTTCCTGCCACAAAACCCAGCCATTAACGTCAGTGATACCCTCCTCCCTGCTTCCTACTTCTGTCCCTCCACTTAGGCTCTGAAGAATTTCCCTCCTGCAACTATGCGTGAATCTTTTGTACCATTCATTACTCCTTCACTGTTGAATCATGCAAATTCATACACAAACATGGCTTAATATCCTTTTAAAAATTCAGAGCCCTTCCTTCAGCCCGTGGTTGCCCTGACTTATCACCCCATTTCTTTCTACCCTTTCACAGCGAAGTTTCTGTTTATACTCCCTATCTCTGTTGACTTATTTCCAAGTCCCTTTTGCCCAGTTTAATGACAGTTTTGTTCCCACTGGTTCATTGAAACAGGTCCTAACAAAGACACCATGACATTCTGACCAGTCCCTCCTTTTTCTTTTTTTAAGATTTAATTAACTTTTTTATTTGAGAGAGAGAGAGAGAGAGAGAGAGAGCGCACACACAGGGGTGGAGAGGAGAAGCAGAGGGAGAGGGGCAAGCTGACTGTGGAGCCTGATGGGGGGCTGGGGGGGCCCACCCCACCACCCTGAGATCATGATGTGAGTCAAAATTAAGAATCCACGATTCAACCCACCCAACTACCCAGGCGTCCCCTCCATTCCCTCCCTTCTCAAGCTCTTTTCAGGGTCTCTGAGATGAACATTCTCCTGGCTGTGCTCTGAACACATTGACAGCAGTTCCTTCAGCCTCTTTCGCCGATTCTGTCCTTTGTCCCACTTTAAATGTCACAGTCCTCGGGGTGTGGCCTTTGGTGTTTGCCATATACCTTCTGCCATCAACGCCAAGATGCACATGTTCCCCGTGCTCCTCCCCTACTTTAATATTTCAGAACTGGCTGACATCTTACCATCACCGTGCCTTAAAATCACTTTTGGCAGGTGGGGGTTGTGTGATACTGGTCAGTGCCTGCCCTGCCACTCAACTTGCATAGCAGGTGGCGGCGGCTGGGAAGAAAAACCCAGAAACAATATTGGTGCAGTCTTTTACCTCTAGGAATGGAACGACTGTGGGGACAAAGAGTATCGAAGTGACTCCAAAGCAGGAGTCAAAAGTACATTGTGTGTTGTGGCCTGAATGTCTATGATCCTCCCCTCTCTTCCCTCCCCCCATCCTCTGTTGAAGCATTAACCCCCAATATGATGGCATTTGGAGGTGAAGTCTTTGGGAAGTGATTAGGTTTAGATGAGGTCATGAGGGTGGGGCCCTCATGATGGGATTAGTGCTCATATAAGGAGAAGAAGACAGATATCTCTTTCCCTGAGGAAGGCCCTGTGATGTCACAGCGAGAAGGCCGCAGTCTGGAGCTAAAAACTCTGGAGAGTAGTTCTCTTCGGAGGAGAGTGACAAGAAGGGCCATAAGGTGGCTACTGAGATGCTAGGAATGTTCTTTTTCCTTCTTCTGGGTAGTGGGTACATAGGTTGGTTCACTTTATAAAAATTTATTGAACTACCCAAAATTGGGGCACTTTGCTGCATGTATATGTCAATAAGAAAATAAAAAATATTAGAAATAATATACAGGCTAGTTCTGTGTAGATGGAAAGGTAGTTTGTGGGCCCAGGATCCATGCCTTTCACTTCTTTTAGGATTCGTTCAAGAATTTATATCACTGGGACGCCTGGGTGGCTCAGCTGGTTAAGCGGCTGCCTTCCGCTCAGGTCATGATCCCAGCGTCCTGGGATTGGGTCCCACATCTGGATCCTTGCTCGGCAGGGAGCCTGCTTCTCCCTCTGCCTCTGCCTGCCTCTCTGCTTCCTGTGTTCTCTCTCTCTCTCTCTCTCTCTCTAACTAATAAATAAATAAAAAATCTTAAAAAAATAATTGCTACATCACTGAGCAAAGGATGCTCTGACCCAGTAACCAGTATATACAGTGTTTCTCTTACAGGAAAGAAGAGGGAGTGGAAGTGGGGTGCAGCCTTTCGCAATCTCAATGAAGGACTTTTTTGCAAAGTGTTTCCTATTTCTAGGCCTCTGGGTTCCACCTGACCTAAGGGAGGAATGCTTCCAAGAGGGGGCACAATAATGATTTCTCTAAATTAGGAGCTAAGACCGCCAATGGGCTCTTTTTTGTCCTGCTTGCCACTGGGCAAGAAAGGAAAAAGAGAGCACTGCAATTGGCTTGTGTGATTGATTCTTTTTTATTTTTTCTTTCTTAAGATTGAATTTATTTATTTGGGAGAGAGAGAGGATAACTGGACTGATATTTAGGAAGCTAAAACCCAAAGATGTAAGCCCAGAATTTGAAGCAATTTTTGTCCTGGGGACATTTACTGATCTGGGAGATATAACTGTGAAACCGAGCTGTTGTTTGGTGGTTTTGGTGGGGAGGGTTAAAAATCAAAACCCAAAGCCAGCCCAAGGTAGGAGAATAGACACCCCACCACGGACACATACACACTTTAAGATGGGATCCTAACTTGTGTGAACTTGTAGCCCAGAATCATATCTGGGTGGTTCAGGGAAGCTTAAGCCTTGAGTTTGGGTTAGAGTAGACCCATCTTTATATAGCTCCTGGTCACCTGGCAGAAGCAAGCATATTTGGGATTGAGAAATAGGTTTTATGAACGAATGTACTGTCATCCTAGTCCCCAAATTATTTCTACAAACATGTTTTTCAGATATGACATCCAACCCACGGTCAAAGACAATCAGGCACACAGAGTAAGAAGAAACCTTGTACAAAAACCTTTATAACAAAAGTTATAAAACATAAATTTACCCACACAAAGATTTAACATCCGGAGTTTCTGATACTGACCATAGAATAACACTGCTTATTGTGTTTAAAGGAGTAAAAAACCAGTATAAAAACATCAGTCGGGGGAGCATCTGGGTGGCTCAGTGTTAAGCTTCTGCCTCTGGCTCAGGTCATGAAGCCAGGGTCCTGGGATCGAGCCCCACAACTGGCTCCCTGCTCGGTGGGGAGCCTGCTTCCCCGCTCGGTGGGGAGCCTGCTTCCCCCTCTCCCTCTGCTTGTTACCCCCCCTGCTTGTTCTTTCTCTCTCTCTGCCTCTGTCAAATAAATAAATAAAATCTTAAATGCGCGCACACACACACACACACACACACACACACCCTTGCCGTGGTCAAGTGGAATTAAGAAGTGTCACAACAGGGGCACCTGCGTTAAAGCCTCTGCCTTCAGCTCAGATCATGATCCCAGAGTCCTGGGATCGAGCCCCGCATCGGGCTCTCTGCTTGGCAGGGAGCCTGCTTCCCTTCCTCTCTCTCTGCCTGCCTCTCTGCCTGCTTGTGTTCTCTGTCAAATAAATAAATAAATAATCTTAAAAAAAAAAAAGAAGTGTCACAACAGAATTTTAAAAGAACGTTATAGAACTTCTCAAACTGAACAGTAAGGTAACCAAAATTAAGAACACAATGAATCCTGTAAGCAGATTACTCATAACTGAATAGAGAACATAGAAAACTAGAAGCTAGGTAGGCAGAAATTGTCCTTAATACTGCATAAAAGACAAAAGAACAGAAAATATAGAAGTAGAGCAGAAACATTGATATATAGAGAGATCTAACATATATTTTTAAATTTTTTAATAGAAATAGCATTTTATTTATTTATTTGACAGACAGAGATCACAAGTAGGCAGAGAGGCAGGTGAGGGGCGGGGGGCAGGCAGGCTCTCTACTGAGCAGAGAGCCCGATGCAGGGCTCGATTCCAGGACCCTGAGATCATGACCTGAGCCGAAGGCAGAGGCTTTAACCCACTGAGCCACCCAGGTGCCCCTAAATAAAATCTTTTTTTTTTTTTTAGATTTTATTTATATAAGAGAGAGAGATTGAGAGAGAGCATGAGCAGGGGTGAGGAGCAGAGAGGGTGGGAGGAGCAGACTCCCCGCAGAGCAGGGAGCACAGGAGGGGCTTGGTCCCAGGTCTGAGGGGCCAAGGCCAGAGCTGAAGGCAGACTGGTAATCAACTGAGCCACCCAGGTGCCCTGAAAGATGTGAATCCATAGGTTAAAGAAGCCAAATAAGACTGGAGTGAGCTAAATAAAGATGTCATGGAAATAAATGCTAGGGTATTTGAGATGAAGTGTTATAATGTCCACATCTTATTTTCAAAAAGGTCAGGAATATAGTTTTCATAGGTGAAGAGATAAAGCAAATGAAGCAAAATGGTAAAAATGGGCAAATCTAGATGAAGGTAAATGGATGTACATTGTACTCATCTTTCAGTATTTCTGTAGATTTGAAATGTTTGAAAATAAAAGCTTTGGGGGAAATGGTCAATTTTATACAGATGGATCCACCATTCTTTAAAAATGGAAGTCTGGGGTCGCCTGGGTGGCTTGGTGGTTAAGCCTCAGCCTTCAGCTCAGGTCATGATCCCAGGGTCCTGGGATTGAGTCCCACATCGGGCTCCTCGCTCAGCAGGGAGCCTGCTTCTCTCTCTGCCTCTGCCTGCCACTCTGGCTTCTTGTATTCTCGATCTCTCTCTCTCTCTCTGACAAATAAATAAATAAATAAAATCTTAAAAAAAAAAAAAAAGAAGGCAGGCTTAAGGCAAAAGGAAGAGGTCCCTGGTTGGTCCAGTCAGTAGAACACTTGACTCTTGATCTCGGGGTCGAGGGTTCAATCCCTAAGCTGGCAGTAGAGATTACATTAAAAAAAATAAAATCCTGGGGCACCTGGGTGGCTCAGTGGGTTAAAGCCTCTGTCTTCGTCTCAGGGCATGATCCCAGGGTCCTAGGATGGAGCCCCGCATCGGGCTCTCTGCTCAGCAGGGAGCCTGCTCTCCCCCCACCCCGCCTGCCTCTCTGCCTACTTGTGATCTCTGTCTGTCAAATAAATAAATAAAATCTTTTAAAAAATAAAATAAAATCCTCAAAAAAAGAAGTAAAAGAAAATCTTTGAAGGCAAAGGGAATATGAACTGGTTAGTAAAGGAGGGGAAGTTATTCATGCCAGCTATGGTTTTGTAGAAAAAGTCTGTCGCTCCTACATATATTTCTCTTCTTGCTGTGGCAAGTGTATTTTTACATATTTTAATTCTCCCATTCTTCTCTCCTTTTTTCCACTCTTGGGTCTAGGGTATATTGGTGGTAATTAACTTTACAGCATAGTTCATAGTTTGTGAGACATTGAGATGGGCTAGTAAACAAAAAATTGCAGGAGGAAAGAACATCGAGAATCCTGGCCTTGCGAGTGGGTGTGATCATTGACAAGATTTTGGGTTGTCTCCCTTCGGAAGAAGAGTGAATATATTTTCGGCAGAAAGAGGAGTAGGAGTAGATGCTTTATACTAGGGAGGGTTATATTATTTTACGATTACAGGAATGTGATTACATGGCTGCCGGGCATCCCAAATGGTGGGACATCGGTCATTTCTTTTGCTGCCCAACAACTTCTCTTCCAGTTTTGGGGAATTTGTTTTTGTGGGTGGTGTCTGGAGGGCAGGGTGCTTGAACAGCATTATACAAGCTGAAGAGGATAGACCCTTTCTTCCCATGGCTCCGTTGGTGCAAGCAAAAATTCCTAGTTGAATTCATCTGACGTTTCAGGTGTCCTGTCTAGCTCCCCTTTTCCAGCCTGACACAGCAGCCCCGAGTGCCCTCCCAGGGCCCTTGGGTGGGGGTGCCTGATGCAGGGTGGGTGGGGATCAGCTCCAGGAGACCCAAGACAGGCATGGGGGCTCTGACCTTGACTCAGGTCTAGGGCGAGGTGTGGCCTTCCAGCTGGGCAAAGCTCTAAGGAAGGTTTGCTTTTTTTCTTGTCTTCCCTTTCCAAGGCAGAAGGGATGAGCCGTTCAAGCACCGAGAGAGGGATCCTGCAGGCAAGGAGCTGCTTATCTCTTACCTACGAAGGCCTTTTTGCCTTCGCATTTTACCAGGGTCTGGGGTAGCACCCGAGTTGGGGGAGTGGGTTGCAGTCGGGTACAGGCTTTGGGGTCTCACAGACCTGGTTTAAAATCCCACTACTAAAATTCCACACTAATCTCTAGTGTTGGCAAAATTTTCAAATTAAAAAGACAAGGGGCGCTTGGGTGGCTCAGTCTTTAAATGTCTGCCTTCGGCTCAGGTCAGGATTCCAGGGCCCCACATCAGACTTCCTGCGTGGCTGGAAGCCCGCTTCTCCCTTTGCCACTCGCCATGCTTGTGTTCCCTCTCTCCCTGTGTCTCTGTCAAATCCATAAAATCTTAAAAAAAAATTAAAAAGACAAAGTGTAGCGGGGATGAAACATGATGCGGGTTCTATGGAAAATAGGGGGGTGATTCCTCAAGAAATTAAATATAGAATGACATAGTATGACCCAGCGATTCCACTTGTACGTATATACCCAGAAGAATGGAAAGCAAGGACTCAGACTGATGTCTGTGCCCACTGTTCATAGGAGCCTTTTTCTCGATAGCCCAGAGGTAGAAGCAACCAGGCGACCACTGATGGGTGAACGGATCCACGAAATGTGGGATAGACAGGCAATGGAATATTGTTCAGCCTCTAGAAGAAAGACATTTCAACACACGTGGCAGCGTGGATGAACCTCGAAGATGTCAGGCTAAAGGAAATAAGCTGGTCACCAAAGGACAGATACCCTGTGACTCCACTTACATCCGGTCCCCAGAGCAGTCACGTTCAGAGAGACAGGAAGTAGATGGCGGTTGCCAGGGGCTGGGGGAAGGGAGAGTGGGGAGTTAGTGTTTCGTGGGTATGGAGTTTCACTTTGGGAAGATGAAGAAAGTTCTGGAATAGATGGTGGTGATGGTTGCAGAAGAACATGAATGTATTTAATGCCACTAAATCATACAATTAAACATGGTTAAAATGGTCAATTTCATATTGTGTGTATTTTAACACACACACACACACACACACACACACACAGCCCTGTGGCCAAGCAAAATGCCTCTGGGTCACATTCAGCCCCCACTATGAAATCTGACACAGGGAACGGAGGCAGGAAAGGCTGGGGGCAAGGTGGGAATCTGGGATCCGCAGGGTCAGAAGGATGGAGAAGCAGTGGAGAGTGGAAGAAGGGGACAGCTGAGGCTTGAACTTGCCTCCAGCCACCCGCATGGTCTGTACCGATCACACACAAGCCCCATCTTTGCACTCTCCCCTCTTCTGTCCCCACTATCCCTGTCCCGTCCAAGTCTCCTCATCCTGCAGTGGCTTCTTCCTCTCTGACCTTCAGTCCAGCTTGCACTGGCTCGGGAAGTGACCTGCTAAAACCTGGATCTGACCCCGTGTCTCTCCTGCTTAAAATCCTTCTGCAGCTCCCCATCACCTCTGCTCAGCCTTGCAAGCGAAGCCGTTGCCAGCTGACTCCAAGCTGTTTTCCCAGTCCTGCCTTTCTCAAGCCCGAGTTCCTTTATGTTCATAGCCACTTTGGAGTACCTTCCATGTGGCAGCTCATAAACCTTGTCCCTAATTTTCCCCACAACCCTGCGAGGTCGGGACTGTTGACCTATTCTAGAGATGGAGAAACTGAGTCTTACACAGACTAGGTCAGACCCAGAGATCCATGCTCTTTTCACCACTTGGCGGCTCCTCTGTCATTCACTCTGGTGCCTCGGTGCCTTTGCTTATGCGAGAGTGTAACTTAGCCTTCAGGTTTGGGTCAGACCATCCTAATGGGCCCTCTGCCCCAGGCATTCCTGATCTTGTTGTCTTCACAGTTGTTCAACATGGTGGGAAATCCTTTTACTTGCTTACAAATTCAATATTCTTTTTTCCACTAGAATGTAAGCTACAGGAGAGCAGGGATCGCGTCTGTCTGATATCCCCGGCACCGGGAACGTGCTCGAGTGCCCCGTAGCCGCTCACTAAATAGTGCTGATGAGCACGGTCCAATGCCTCCTGGCCCCAGCCCTGGCCTTCCCTCCTGCATGTGCCCTCAGTCCTCTGATGCCAGTGCAGCTGCTGGTTCCTTGCACCAGGGCTTATTTTTTCATTCTTGGGTCTCCCCCATAGACCCCAGCAGCCTGGGCACAGCGCCTGGCTTACCCCAGTGCTCAGCCACGTCTTGTAAACACCAGAAGCAACATTGCAATATCCCCAGTTGGCATTTGGTTGGTTCCTGCTCCCAGGTAGAAGCTTTCAAAGGGGACGAAGGCTTCTGGGAGCGGGGTCCTCCCCCTGCCTCCTTAGGTCAGCCCAGGTCACAGAGACCAGTCTGCTTTTCAGAGGAAACCTAGGTCAAGGGTGCAGAGAGCACAACTACCAGCAGGAGCAAGTTTTATTGCGACCAGAATCTCCTGGTCATGGGCGGGGGGGGGGGGGTGGTGGTGGGATGGAGCTGAGGGACATTCGGTCATCGATGCCATGTTTCCAGTCCAGGACACGGTGCCGAAGTTCTGGCTGGCTATGCCGTGCCTCCCCCCGCCCCGCCCCCAATCAGGGCATTCCCGGGGGGGGGGGGTTGCTGAGACAGAAGGCAAGTGGAAAGGGGAGTCCGTCTTGGCAGAGCCTTCATCCAAGGGAGGTGTGGGAAGGAGGAGCAGTTGGCGGTGGGGGTCCAGCTGGCCCAAGATGCTCAGGGCCATTTGGGCTGACTTCCACAGGTGTCCTTAGTGTGTTTTAGGGGAAAGCAACGAGGCACACTCTGCCCCTAGGGAGAGCCTGGGAGGAAGGGAAACAAAGGCTCAGAGAAAGAAATCACTGGCCAGCGACCACACAGTGGGACCTTGGGAATCCTGACTTCTAGGCCCGGGCTGCATCGCCCCCTGCCTCCCAGCATTCACTCCATCCCGAGCACCAGGCCTGGCCAGCCTTGGTCCTACGTGGGGATCTGCATGTGGCCCAGGTCCTGGTCCATGATCTGGAGGACGTCGTCCAGGATGGAAGGCCCCAGGTCCACGTGCAGGGAGAGCAGGGAGCTGGCATGGGACAGGAAGGGCTCCTCGGCCCCTGACTCGGGGGTCAGCCCATTGTGGGCAGAGTCAGCTTCTGGAATTCTCCAGATGTCCACATTGCCTGCCTCCTGCGGGGAAGGCTGTGGGGAAGGCTGCGGGGTCTCCAGGTGCAGTCGAGGGGGTTTGGGTGGGGCCTGGCTTGTGGGCAAGGTGAGGGCCTGGGGCCCACCGATGACAGGGAGGGAGATGGCGTTCTTGAGCAGAGGGGATGGTCCTTCGGGGAGCTCCCGCCCGCATAGCGTGGCGGTGCGGGTGAACTGGAAGGGGAGGTCGAAGGCGCCATCCTCCTCAGGTCCCTCGACTGCAGTCCCTGGCAGGAGGTGGAACTTGCCCTGCAGGAAGGAGATGTCGCCGAACATGTCGCTGCCCCCGCCGCTGCCAATATGGATGGTATGGCGGAAGTCTCCCAGCGGCGGGCTGATCATGTCCGATGACAGGAGGTCCCGCAGCTTCTCCTTCTTGCCCTTGCGGCTGCCACGCTTCAGGTAGATGGGCACCTTGGTGGACATCGTGACCTCAGCGCCCAGGCCCGGCTGCTGGCGCTGGGGACAGTGGGGACCGCGGCCTCCTGCGGCCTCGGCCACAGACACTGAAACCTTGGTGAAGGGCGAAGAGTGCCGTGTGGGATGTGACCAAAGATGTCCCAGGGGATGAGAAAAAGAAAGAAGTCAGAAGGCTGAGACAACAAAAATCGCTTTCTCCCCAAAAGAGTTGAAAATGCTCTGGAAAATTAGCAGCAGCGAAGTGGAACTCTTAGAGACAGCCGCGCTCTCCTGTCTTGTTCTCACGAGGGTCTCCCGGGGGGGCTGAAGACCTGAAACACCAAAAGGTGTAAGTCAGGGACAGAAGGACACAAGGCAGAGGCATTGGTGTCATTTCCGGGTCCCCTGCGTCGGCCCCAGAAGCCCAGGTGGGGCCACTCCTCTGCGGGAAGCGCAAGTTCGCTTACAGACTCACTGCCCCTGGGAGCCTGGATCACCAGCACGGAGCCCCTCTCCTGACCAGGAGGGAAGTTGAGGCCTGGGAACCTGGGTGACAAGCCCAGAGTCATATCCGAAGTCCTGGCTTTGGTCTTTTCCCGTGGGTCTCTGGCTCTGCTCATCGCTGCTGCCTGGGTTCTCAGCCCCCACTGTGCATCAGCTGTGCCCCAAGACATAGCAAGTGTCAGGTATGTGTGGGGAGGTCTCACAGACTTGTCTTGGTCCCCTACTGGACCAATGAGAGAGAGCTTGTGAACTCTGTCTCGGCCACCTGTCTGTGCCAGGCCTGGACACGTGGCAGGTGTTCAGCCAACAGGGCTGAATGACAGACGCCTTCCGTCGGGCCCAATGTCATCCCACCCAGAAGTGAGGTCATGTCGGAGTTCCCCTTCCTTCCTCCGGGTTGGCAGCTCCCAGCTCCGGGGCTGAGTCTGCCACAGTTACTGTCCCTCCACCCTGCCCAGCGCCTGAGGGGAAGATGCAGTGGAGGGTACAGATATTTGGGGGGCTCTGCTCTGTACCTGGCATTTTGCTGAGTTCCTTGTAAACACATCTCATTTAATCATTGCCATCACCCTCCTCTCATCCCCATTGAAACACTCGACCCAGAACACATGCTGCAGGGATTTGCACCAGGCACTGACGAGGGAGAGAAGCAGAATGCAAAAGGGTAGTATGGAAGATTCCATTTCTGGGGCACCTGGGTGGCTCAGTTGGTTAAGCGCCCGACTCTTGGTTTGGCTCAGGTCATGATCTCAGGGTCGTGAGATCGAGCCCTGTGTCGAGCTCCGCGCTCAGCAATGAGTCTGCTTGAGATTCTCTCTCTCTCCCTCTGCCTCATTCAAGCGTGTGCTCTCTCTCTCTCTC